>JAHIAM010000765.1:0-63612 GCA_021605205.1 Aegilops longissima
CGGTGGACGAAGAAGACCCACGAGGCGAAGCGCCCCCCCACCTCGTGAGCACCTCCCTTCTTTCTGGCGTGCACTCCATGTCCATCGGGTGGCTTTCCTTCCAAAAATAACTTCTCGATTGATTTCGTTCGTTTGACTCCGTATGATATTCCTCTTCCTCGAAACCTTTGAAATAGGCATAAAACAACAAATCTGGGCTGGGCCTCCGGTTAATAGGTTAGTCGAAAAGTAATATAAAAGTGGAAAATAAAGCCCAATGTTGCCCAAAACAGTAGATAATATAGCATGGAGCAATCAAAAATTATAGATCGTTGGAGGCGTATCACGAGCCACAGCAGCATAAGCTTCTCCGTCTGCAACCTTCTCCTCGTTAAGCAAGTTGGCGGGACACGGCAAAGTAATGCTAGTCCATCTGCCTCCTCTCTGGTTAATATGGCTTAATTTCAAGCGAGATAAATACACTGTATGTCACTGTATATTTGTAAAAATACGGTCGATGGACTTTATAATCGCTCATTCGCTCAATATATATATTTTCCGGTGTTTATCGGTCACTAGCTCACCCTGATTGAGTATGTGTGTGCATGCGTGTAGGTTGAGCACTTGAGTGTGACCATGTGTGTTCCGTCGTGTGCTCGGACATGCATGCATTAGAGGCGCATGTGGCGTTTTTGCGTCCATGTATGCGTGTGACTGTTGCATACGTGGGGAATGCGTGTAGGGGCCACTAAGGGCAGTCAAATCACACGATAAGTTAGTGCAGAAGCAACCATCATTTCACTCTTGAATGACATGTCGCAATATAAAATGGTTGATATGGAGAAAAAACCACTATATATACACTAGCAGGAGCCTAAGCTACAAGCACTGCTTGCTTAGGTTGCTCTCTTCACAAGCATAGAGCAGCGAGGCTGATCCCTTGGTGGGGAAGGAACAATGTTCTTCTTGAGCCTTGATCGACATCGGCGAGGAGAAAACCCACGGTCGGTGCGTCCCAATCGAAGTCACAGCGGTATGGGCGATGCGCATCCCAACCGCCCTTCTAGCTACAGCCCGGCGTCCCGGGTAGTCCACCTTCCTTTTGGGCTGGCTTGCTCCTTTGCCGTAGCTCCATCTCCATGTCGATCTTTCTCTACTTCTACGGCTTCTACTTGTGATGAGTTTATGTCTCATGAACTAGTGCGATCTATTATTCTAATCACGCTTCTTCAATACCTTTGCCATCGGGGATGCTCGGTCGATTTTAGTGGAGCGCACAAAAGCATCGTATGATCCGGCGTGCCGGCCGTCTTTCCTTGACGGGTTCTACGGCCAGAAATTAAATCATGTTTAGGGTTTAGGGTTTAAGTCGTAGTGACCCCATCGGTAGTTTTCTTTCATACTGCGCTCTCACAACATTTTCTTTAGTTGTGAAATAAATATTAGCTATGATCTGTGAATCATTGAGATGCATCGACATACGTGTTAGTTTTCCTTTGTATTTGATGGAATGTTGTAGCAGGGCAACCTTGGAATAGGAATGAAAATGGAGTGGAAAGTTTCCGTTTTCGGAGAAAAAATGGAAGCAGAGAAACCAACGTTCGTTTTGTTGGATCGCGCCATCAAGCAAAACCAGCGTTTAAATCATGTCTGTCGTGTTAGTGTCTCACCCTCCTCCCGGCTTGACCCCACGGTCTCTCGGCATGCCACTCACATAAGCCAGTATCGATAACTTTCTGCTTTGCTTGTCGATGGATAGCGCCATGGAGTACTAGCACTCTTGGAAGAGATTGATGAGTTGGGGAGGACAGCTTCTGTATACGGACTCCAAGAACTTTTTACATGCATGTTGCAGCCGGCTATTGCGACCTTTGAGCAGCGGATCAGCCGCGTGCACCGGAAGAAGCGTGGCGGCGCTCTCGGCGGCCGCGCTTCAATGCGGCGCCGGTGAGAGTCGCGTCCGCTCTGGCGGGCATGAATCGGCCTTGACTGTTTGAGGCGGGAAGCAGCGGGTGATGAAGAGGTTCGGGTTGGTCGGGACTGGCCGTGGCAGCGGTCGGGCGTGTGCAAACAAGAGATGTTATGCGTTAATATTGCTGCATATATAATTAACAATGTAAATAATGTGCGATTGGACAAATATGATTGGAGATGGAGATGGAAAAGGAATTTTACGTAAACATGGATATGCATGTCTATGTCTATGTGTGTGTCTGTGACGACTCTCACGACACAGGCGGGGCGTGTTTTTGATCGAGTTTTCTTTCTTGATGCGTTAGAAAATCGGTTTGTCTAATTCACATCTAGATGTTATTTAAGGATATCACATCTAAGCTCCCACAAGTATATAATGTAGCAGCAATAAACAAAAAAACTAGGAAAAAATAGACCACAAGCAGTGGACATCAACTTAGATGTGACATAACTATGTCACATCTAGATGTGTCTAAACAGACCCATAAAAATTGTCCGCCAGATTTTAGTTTCTTTTTTCGGGAACATGCGTATTCTATTTAAAACCACTGCTATGGAGATATTTTTTACTCCATTATAGCCTCTTGTTTGATAGAGTTTCTCGCGTCTCGCTCTCTCACCCTCTCCATATCAAAACAAGATGGCAGTGTCCACTCTATCTCTCTCTCTCCTTTGGTGGTCACAGATCCGGCGAATCCGTCCGCTGCGGGAGGTGAGGAAGTGCAGCGTTAGCGTTATGCGCCGTCGGCTGACGGAGGAAGCCGATCGCACCGTCCTCTCGGGCAGTGCTGGCGCAGACGAAGATCCTCCGTGCCCTTGTTACGCTGCCGTCGTGTGGGCAGATCCTGCCCGCCCGCCTAACGACATCTCGCCCACAGGTATAACTTCTTGTCTTGGTCCAGCTCCCAGTGCGCTCTTGTGGGTTTTCTTCTATCGACTACTCCCCAGCTCCCGTGCATAGTAGCTAGGGTTCGTCGGCAGGTCAACATCATCTACTAGTACTTGTTATAGAGAAATGCCACTCAAAAAGCTGTCATGATTTATGCCTCGGTGGAGGTATACATGTTGTTTCGACAAAAAGTACATGGTGGTTGTGCGGTCATTGTCCATATGGTGGTAGTACTATCCTTTGGTTAAATGAAGAAATGCTTTTTTCTCGGGTACCTGGTTTAGTTCCCATCAAGATAATTATGATGCTTACATTTGTTGGTGTACTTTTCATTAATTCTTATTGACAATTGAGATGTTGTTGCTAACCCTTTTTATATTTTTGGAAACAGCGATCGTGTCTCCATACCGGGCATGTATTCCTCAATTTTAGTGGAACTGCACAAAATTGGATGGCCATTGTTGTTCGCCTCACTTGTCCTCGCCACGTGGTTCTTCCTTCCTCGAGCTTGATTCTTGAGAAAAAGCAGACCACGGTGAGGATTTGTCGAACTTCATAGGTGCCTCACCCAAACTTGATGCCAAGTGGATGATGCATCACCACGATGACCTATCGATGCTCATGGTTGTGCCTCATGGTTGCGTCGGTTGGTGAAGCTGATCGATTTTCAATGAAAAAAGTTGTCTTTCATCAGTGCTCTTTTCTTGTTACACACAAAGATAATATCCTTCGTCAGTTCACCTTGGTTGCGTTGGAGACGCAGTCGTCTTTCACGTTGGTGCAATTTTATCACACAATTGGCTATGAACCAAATGTTTCCTCGAAGAAGGATCGATGTTGGTACTAAGAGCATAAGTTTTGTATTGATTTCTAAGCCTTCTCACAACTTTGTCTCCAGCTCCCCTGTAATTTTATTTGTCCAGCTATTAACTTTGATTGAAAAAATGGTGTGGACTAAAAACCCGGATGGACGTAGTAGCCCTCCATTTTTATTTACTCCGCATATTAGATTTGACTGAAGTCAAACTTTGTAATACTCTCAAACCTTTCCGATAATTGAAATTAAAATTCTTTATTTGTACACACTCTCACACGTTTCCAATAATTTGGCGCATGTGTGGTTGTTCATAAGGGAGGTAGTGTACCACACATGAAGGACAGGAAGTGCGACCAGGACACGTGGGCGTGGATCGTTAGTTCATCGGAGTAGTACTAGTTTTCTTCATTGTACATTAAATAAAGAGTTTAGTTTCGTACTTACACAATTTAAAATGATTGTTATGGAGAGAATATGAAAACCACTCCACTATATATTAGTCGTATACGAGAGTACTATATGGGCGCAGCTTCATTGACTTAGTGCACTGCCTTTGGATTTATGACAGGTGGGCCCAAAATGTGGCTGGCTCACATCATACAGCCAAGCGAGTGCAGTGAAGGCACGGAGCTCGATCCGTACTACGATAGTATATATATAGCGGGAGCCTCAGCTCTTGTTCTCTAGGGTTTGCACTCTCCACGCACGCTCGCCCGCACTACATATATGTTACACGCTGGAGGCCTCCTCACCATATCTAAACAAGACTGCGTTGGCCTCTTGTCTCTCTCTCCCCCCTCACAGGTGGTGAAGGAGGCGTCGTATCCCGTCGCTTGGGAAGGGAGGAGGTGCAACATTCACTCTATCACCTTGGCGAGGAGGCAATCCCTTTGCCGGCTCGCTGTTCTCTTTCACCCAGCGCTTTGTCTTGGGAGGCCACCGACCCCTTCTTCCTCGCTGCGTCGTGGTGTGGGCAGATCCGGCCTCCCTTGCCGCCTTGCCACATCACGGCGACCCTAAGGTATAAGTTTCTTTGAAACCGTCGTTGCTCTAGCTGCATGTGGATCTTTTTCGATCTGTAGTCGAATCTAGGTCTTGGTTCAAAGAGGAAAGAAGGGTGCGGTGGGCTGGAGCAAGAATCTAGGACGTGGTTCAATGAGGAAAGGAGGGGCGGAAAGTAGTATAGACTAGCTATCCAGCCGCTTTGTAGGTCGAAAAGGGAAAAAGGGGGTAACCTAGTACACACATCTGTAAGCAACCGATCTCTTTGTTGAAAAGGGAAAGAAACTGGGGGGTCGGGTAGTTTGTGCAGGATAGATTTGCTGCCCTCACATAGGAAGAAGGTTCAAAGAGAACAAATATGGGACCAGCGCATATATGCTGCTTGGCCACATACTCTGCATCACCCATTTATACGAGTGGATGCACATGGTGCTGGCATGTCCCATACAGCTATTTTGCTGTTGTTAATCTAAGAATGCCGCCGGAAAATTGAAGCAATGCCACTGTTAAAAGTAAATTACATTTTTTAACGAATGTGTCTGTTAATATGAATCAATGCAACCATTTTAGAAATGCTACTGTCCTACTTTGTTTTCCATCCAAGATAAGTTAGATGCTTCTTTCTGTCACCATTTGATTCATCCTCCTTTATCGGCAAGTAATTGTTTCCTTTTTGCCTCTGTTAAAACAGAGTGTCGATTCAACTTGTTGCTATTGCGACATTTTGTAGCTACTCGAAACACTTATGTTTTAAGAGTGTTTTGTGTAGTTCAACCTGAATGTCACATCGTGACTTTGCTTAATTTTGGTGGAACTGCACAAAGGAGATGAGATATGTTTCCGAGTCTTAAGTGGCAAGTTGTTTCAAATCTTGGTCTCGACCACATGATGTGCAATGTGCTTTGAGATGTTGTGCTACTTGTTTTGGTACTGTTTTGAATAAATGTTGAATTGAAGCTATTGTATTGCTGTCTTTTCCCATTAAGTAGTGAACAAAATGGGACCAACCGGACATGATGCTTGTTGCTTTGTTACAACAAATTCAGCATCACCCCTTTATAAAGCCGATAATTGATGCCACTCTCGAGAATTAACTCTGAATCTTATTTCAAAACTGCAACACTTGTTAGGGATTGGCGGGATTACCATTTTGTGGCGCATGTTTCATCCTCCTTTATTAGCGATGGTGATTCCTTTTTGCCTCTATTTAAACAGGGATATCTATTCAACTTGTTGCTATTGCGACATTTTGCTTCGCTTCTGAAACAGTTTGTGATTTGATTGCAAGCTGCACAAAGGAGATTGGATTTCCTATTCATGTTGGCAGGTTCGTATTTTATCTTGTCCGTCTCATGAAAGGTCAGTACAGGCCTTCATCCACATGATTGTAAAGTGTGCTTTGAGATGTTGTGCTACTTGTATTGGTACTGTTTTAAATAAATGTTGAATTGAAGCTATTGTATTGCTGTCTTTTCCCATTAAGTAGTGAACAAAAATGGGACCAACCCAGACATGATGCTTGTTGCTTTGTTACAACAAACTCTGCATCACCCCCTTTATAAGTAGATGGAAGCACATACTATTGTTAGCCCACTCTCCCCTGGAACTGTTTATGCTTTTGTTAATCTAATGCATTTGGTAAAATTAAGCAATGCCACTCTCGAATTAATTAACTCTGAATCTTAGTTCAAAACTGCAACACTTGTTAGGAATGGTACTATCACTGCTTTGGCGTTCTTTCTACATGTTTAACCAAGGTATTGTTAAGATAATGTCTCTGTTAAAATGAATCAGTTGCATTGTTTTAGGAATGGTACTTTTACGCTTTGTCGTTCTTTATACATGTTGAAACAAGGCATTGTTAAGATAATGTCTCGATCAATATGAATGAATCCTGCTTGATGGAGAATTGCTACTCTCTGCTTTGTTTCCCATTAAGATAAAGTAGATCGGTAGATGCTTTTCTTACGGGAGTACAAGTCATCAACCGTTATTTCTCGATAATTGTTTCCCTTATACCTATTGTTGCTTATAGGGATATCAAAATTAAAGCTCGGTTTTATTCCGACTTGATTTTAGTTGAGCTGCACAAAAGGAGACAATGTGTCCAAGGCAAACTGCTGCATTCTTTGGGTCTAGTTGGTCGTTCCACTTTGCGAAAAAGCGATCCTTTGTTTGCGCTACATTCTGAAGGAATGACGAGAAGCTTTCTGAGTATTATTGAACCTTTGGTGACATGAGTAGTCTGCGAGACTATTGGCAATTTAACAACCGTGGAGTGCCACTGGGCAAAAAGTGCCCAAACAAGTACAAGAAGCTCTGTTGGACTCCACGATCATAGGCATTACATATTTTGAATGGGAAAAGCTTGTCAAAGTTTAATCATTGATGTTAGCAAGAAGGCGTTAGTTTAATATATTGGAATTGGAAAACCTTGTCAAAATTTGCTCATTGATGTTAGCGGAAGACATGCATTTGATATTTTTGAGTGGGGCGCCCTTCTTTGTGAGTAGCGTCAGTGTTTTTCCTATTCACTGTGTTCGGTTTAGAAGTAAATAGTTACTCTGCTGAGATATTCATGTGTTAAGAGTTTGTTACGAATATTGTCTATGTAATGCAGGCCTTGTGTTTGATTGCAAAGTTGAGCTTGGAATGTTGTGGCATCTTGACATCACGAGTTGTTCACCGTGCCTCCGAGAATAATGCTTCGTATTGTTTTGCATGTCGATCTAATGCGATGATTTTCTTGTTAAGAAGATCATCCTCTTACATTGCTTCCGTGCTTAAGAAGTTCATCGTCGATGTTTCATTCATAGCCTATCGACAAGTCGGGTAGGTTAGGCGTGAAACCATATGATCTTCGACCAACTCATGATATTAGGCCGTGATTGGATCGTCGTTTTCCAACCAAAACCGCTTGTAAAACTGGCGCTTGTAAATTAAAGCAGATGGTCTCGGGCGAAGGCACTTGGTTGGTCGATTTTGACTAGTAAAATATCGGAAGTACTTCACACACGATAAAAACGCTGAACGACACTTGGACGATTGCTAATCCAGCCATTAGCTTGTTGTTTCAGCCTTGCCCATGGATGGCATGATACGCACGTCGTGCATGTATCGTCTGGTAATGTCATCCATATAGCAATGCTCGTAAAATATACCTTTGGTCTCTCAAATTACCGCGTAACCGCGGTTTTACTTACAGGACCTCGGGCCCTCGGTGTCATTCGCTTGTATTTTATGCTTTGTTTCGATGGCGAGTAAATTACACTTGTATGTTAATACATGTTTGAAATAAACGAGCTCCCAAGCGCGGCCTTACCGTTCATGCCGTCTCGGTTTCTCGAAGGTGCTCATAGGTGTCGATGATCTGGCTTCTGAATGAGCACGCGGCTATATCGAGACCATCTGTAGGGCCGTGAGGCCCTCTCCGTTGTCCTTGAGTTGTTGCGCTCGCCGTGGCGCCGAGCATTGTTAACATCGTCAGCGAACATGAGGATTCAGGAGATGACTTTATTTTGTTGGATGACACTAGGGACCCACTAGGGCCATAGCCGTCACGTCATAAGTGCCTCCTTATTATGTACAACTATATATTTTTTGCTTTCTCTGGTTTCTGACATCATGGTCCCACCATTGTCAACCTATGTAGTCAATATAAGCGAGAGAATTGCACAAGGTGCGACCAACAAGCTGGGACCAAGCAGCTCGAGCGTATGTTGTGTTTTGAGGCTTGAGCACTGCGAGAGTTTTTCTTGGCGATGATTTCATTGTTGTTGAGAGGAGAGCAGGGTATTAGCTAGGCGGGCTATGGCCCGTCTAGCCTAAACCAGATATCCAGCCGGATACTAATTTTTCAAGATGAAAATGGCTAGCCCAGCTATCGTCTTTTGAGGAATACCGAGGCAAGGTCAACTTGTTATTCTCCGCCTCTTTGGCTACAAATCTTTCCTAGGAGGGATGCATTAGGCTTAACAGGAAAATGGGCTTTAAAAATAATAAATGGGATGTAATTATAAAAAGCTGGGCAGTATCTATAAAAATGCACCAAACGAAATTAGTTTATAGAATATTATTTATGGATTTTGAAAATCTTAAATTTTCATTGTTCTTGTGCGCAATGTTTCGTTGGATTTTCGTAATACAAATTTATATTTAATCGACTAGAAATTTGGGATAAAAATATTTAGATCCCATCAAAATGTGGGAAATTTTATTAAATTTCGTCTTCAGCAGTTGGTTGAAATTATTAATCGTTGTCCTAGCTAGAAAATGGGATGTACTTTTAACAAGCTGTAAATGGGCTGTTGTAAATTCCATTAGAATTCAAAAATGGGTTGTACATTCTTACAAAGCATAAATGGGCTATAAGTTCTACGCCACACTTGTGGGCCTACTAAGTGTGCGTCCCTAAAAAATAAGTTGGCGCGTATGCAAGGCTTTGTCAACTTATTATAGTCAACACGGTTCTAGCAGCGGTGGCGTTGGATGTCTATCCAACGAATGTCGTCTTCTTCTTCAATCTCGGATATTCTTAGCCCGACCGCCCAAAAATGATTCCTCCCACGACATCAGGGCGCACCATTTCGGAGGCTGACCTTTGGGCCTACTAAGTTGGGGCGTACCAAGGGCTTTGTCAACTTAGTCAATATAAGCGATTCTAGCTCCGGTGATCGTCGATGTCCATCCAACGGCCGTAGTGCTTCTTCAACCTCTGGTCTTCTTGGTCCGGCCGCCCAAAGCAGCGCCCGGTCGTGCCTTTGCTCCTGCCTCCGTGGGCGGCTGTCTTTGTCATGGAGCCTCACCGCCCCACTACTCCCACGCTGGTTAGGCCATCCCTCCACTCACCCACCCCTGTTATTCTGCGGAGGCAGCCTCACACATGGCCAGACGATGAGCCTCGTACTCCTCGCCGGCGTGGGCATCCTTGCCGCGTCTTGCCCGGCTCAGCGTCGTCCCTTCCTAGGCCTCGCCGTCGTCCACCGCCGTGGTGCTCTCGGCCTTGGCGTGGTCAATGTGGTCAACGACCGACTTCCATCGGAAGAAATCTTGTGCGTGGAGAGGTGACGGTGGGTCCACGGCGGCTACAGCAAGTGCCTCCTTATTCTGCGGAAAATAATTATTCCTCCACGACAGCGGGACCCATCGGACGGGCCACGGTATTTTACAAAAAAATCGTTTCCCCACTGCTGGGACCCACGGATGGGCCACCGTATTCGTGAAAAACGTTCCCCATTTGTCGGCTCGGACCCACGGAAGTGCCTCCTTATTACACACAAAAACATGAATACTCCCCCGGCTAGCTGGGACCCACCTTGGTGGGAGGCTGACTTGTGGGCCTACTATGTTGACGGGGACGAAGGGCTTTGTCAACTTAGTCAATATGAACGATTCTAGCTCTAGTGACCGTACGATGTCCATCCAACGGCCGTAGTGCTTCTTCAACCTCTGGTCTTCTTGCTCCACCCGCCCAAAGCAGCACCGGTCGTGCCGCATGCTCCTGCCTCCTGTGGCCGGCTGTGCTGCCCCAAAGGCCTCACCGCCCCCTACTATTCCCACCGATGGCCATGCCTGTGGCGGCAGCAGCCTCACACGCAGCCAAACGGTGAACCCTCGTACTCCTCTCCGCTGCGGGCTTCCTTGCCGCATCTTCCCCAGCTCGCGTCGTCCCTTCCTAGACCTCGCCGTCGTCCACCGCCGTGGTGCTCTCTCATGGCGTGGTCAGCGTGGTCAAGAATGACTTCCATCGGAAAAATCTTATGCGTGGAGAGGTGACAGGTGGGTCCTGACCCACGGCCAGTTTTTTGTGATTTGCCAAGTAAGCAGCTTTATCGGGCCTATTGGGCTGCAAATCTTTCAAAGGCGAGAGAGCTTTCATTAATTTGGCGAGAAAATAGCCCATCGGTAATGAGAAATGGGCTGTACATTTTAAAACACATCAAACCGACAATTAGTTTCAAATATCTTTTTTCATTTCAAGATTTTAAATTACATTAATTTTTATCGTGGAGAATTTGTTGGATTTTATATTGATATACATTTATTTTTAAAATTAGTCTGAATGTGAGTCGAAATTTGGGATTAAAACAGTTCGGACCGCTTTTGAAATATACAAAATTTCGTATAATTTTTTAACCGTGGCCACAATATGGGCTGTAATGCTAACAAAAAGAATATGGGCTCCAAAAAAACCTTAAGAATTAGCAAATGGGCTGTAAATTATTAGAAATAATGGCAGATGGGTTGTATGTTGTTTTCCACAGATTTGAGGCTTTCCTATAAAAGGTTGGCCTTTAAGCAGCATTTGTTGGATGTCCATCCAGCGGCGTCGTCTTCTTCAATCTCTGCTCTTCTGCTCGGCCGCTCAAACAAGCGCCGGCGGGACTGCTGCTCCCTCAGCCCCCCCCGTACTCCCATCGCTGGCCTAGCCATCCCTCTACTCACCCACACTGCTTTGTTATTCTCCGGTGACGGCGACGAACCATTAAACCCTCGTACAATCATACTCCCCTCGCGTGGAAACAAGCTGCGAGTCTTCCTGCCTCCATGCCGTCCTTACTAGGCCTGCGCCGTCGTCCATCGCCGTGGTGCTCTCGGCGTGGCGTGGTCATGTGGTCAGCGAATGACTTCCATCGGAAGAAATCTTGTCGCGTGGAGGCGCTGATAGCTGGAGTCCACGGCGCGGCAAGAAGTGCCTCCTTATTGCAGCGCAAAATAATTATTCCTCCACCTATCGGCGGGGACCCATCGGACATGCCACCGTATTTCCACGAAAAAATGTTTCCCCTCATTGCTGGGACCCACCAGCTACACCTTCGCCGCATAAGGAAGTGCGTCCGGGCAAAAAAAAAAACAAAGCGATTTGCCCCTAACTGTTGGGACCCACCAGCTACATCTTCGCACTCAAGGAAGTGCACGGCGGTCGGGACCACACGGTGAAGCGTATGTAGCGTTGTCATTCTGGTCGTGACGATGTGCGTACATATATCTTGGTGGATGTAAGCGGCATGCGTGTCGTAGTAGAAGCGGCGCCGTAGCATGTACGTGCGTCGTCTGGCGGCGGGTGCAAGAAAGAAAATCTGACCCGCGTATGTGTACATCTGGCGGGGTCTCGAATGCCTACTCGCGCATACGTCTGGCGAGGCTCGTTGACATGGCTGGGTCGGAGCGGAGAAACATCATCGTAAATCGTGTTCATGGGAAAGCAGCGGAATGCGTCGTGTTCATGGGAAGCAGCGGAATGTGTCGTGTTCGCCGAGAGGCAGCGAGCAGCGTAGGAGCCAACCGGCTGGGTCGAGCGGAATGCGTGGTCGTGTTCGCCGGGAGGCTTGGGCCGGAGCAGGCGATGAAGCGAGGCTGGCATACCACAAAAGCAGAGAAGCGGACCTCCTATGTTGGAATGGGGTCTGTTGATTGGTAGGGTGTGGCTTACGCCAAGCAGATGAAAGCAGACCTCCTACGGTCTAAGCAGAGTCCTATTGATCGGGAGGGTGTGGCGTACCGCCAAAAGCGGAGAAAGCGGACTTCCCTACGGTGAAGCAGGAGTCTGTTGATCGGGAGGGTGTGGCGTGCCGCAAAAGCAGGCAAGCGGACCTCCTACGGTCGAAGCGAGGTCTGTTCGCCGGGAGGGTGTGGCGTGCCATAAGCAGGACTCCACGGATCTGTTCATCTCAGCTGTCGACCTCCTCCAGCCTCCACGGGCTACCGTCGACCTCCTCCGGCCTCCACGGGCTCCTGTTCATCCAGCCTCCACATACGCTTCTCCACGGCTACTATTCAACCACCCCTCCACCGTCTCTGTTAATCAGCCCTCCACACCACGGGGTCCTGTTCATCCAGAGAAGCGCCACCGCTCCTTGTTCATCAACCCCCACCCCCACCCCATAGCGCTCCTTTGTTCATCCTAGAGCAGCATCGATCGGCTTGATTAGCAGCGATGGCGAAGAATCACTTTCGATCGGGTTGATTAACAGCCATCGATCGATCGCTCGGGTTCGATGTCGTAGCCTGCGGTGCAATCGCTCGGGTTGATTAGAGCCCAACGCCTCGCTTAGGTTGATTAGAATAACGCCTCGCACACATGCAGCGTCGTGTCTGAGAAAGCGTGCATCGCTCAGCCCCGACCTCCACCGTAACAGGGAACTCCTGAAAGTTTCCTCACCCTCGCTTCTACCCGATTTTTCCGTCATGGGCGGCCCAAAGAATGTCATGCAGCTGCGTCTCCGGCCCTTTCAGGCGAAAAGCCCATTTACTGTCATGATTTTTTGTCACAGTAGAGCCCACCACATCTATGATGATACGGGTTTTGTCACAATTATCATCATAGAAGTGTCATATGTATGACATAATTTTTTTTTGTTCGGCCCAAAATGTCACGGATGTGTCTTTTTTTTGTAGTGGTGTCGTTGTAGCTCGCCTAGTAAAACACGCCATTCTCGAGCACCACGAATATATCTGGATCCTCTTTGAATCCGGGGTCAAGGTCCCGATTGTGGCCCTCGGGCTGCTTGGGGCGGGCTGTAAAGCCCTCATAAATCTTACTTGATGCTGTTATAAATGGGCGGGTTAATATTCATTGAGCGAAGCTCAAGGAGTGGAATGAGTAAGCGAGAAGAGTTGAGGCTTACCCAGCTAGGAGGACTGTACATGGAATATCCTTCTACATGCGTGATCTGTGGAAACTCCTCTTCCTCGCCCTTGAACAGTTCGGCCAATATTTTGGCTAGGGCGGCGGGGTGTCGGGACCTTTCACTGCTTGGCGGGGCGTCATCTTCCCCATTGTAGTTCCACATGGGAAGTCTTCTGTATTGGAGTGGCTGGACTCCCCGTACTATGGAGGTCACCATCACTTCAACTATCGTATATCCGGACTGGGCAAGCGTCCTGATCTTGCTCAGGAGTTGGCGAACTTCCGCACTATCTTCCTCCTCGAGGCTCCGAGGGCGCCAACTGTGGCGTTTCTTTAGAGGAACACTTGTAAACTCGGGGAGACCCCTCCGGACTGGATCTGGAAGTACGATGTCATCAATGTAAAACCACTTAGAGGTCCACTCTTCGGAAGCTTTCTTCGGTGTGCCGGATAGGTATCCCGTCTCAGCAATGCACCATATTTCGGCCCCGCCCACTTCAAATATCGATCCCTCGTGGTTGCGCGGGACAAGACAAAAACACTTTATCCACAAATCAAAATGTGCCTCACAACCCAAGAATAGTTCGCATAAAGCGACATAACCCGCAGTGTGAAGAATGGAGGCTGGGGTAAAATTGTGTAGCTGGAGGCCATAATACTCGAAGCCCTCGGAGGAATGGGTGAATTAAATCCGCCCCTCGGCGGATAGGGGCCAAGCACACTCGTTCCCATGAGATGGATTAGAAATCCTCCGCCCGGGTTTTGCCGTTGAAGGAAGCCAGCCCTGCTCGAACAGGGACCAGATCCGCAGGGGGGAGAATTCCATGCGTTTGCAACCGCCAATTGACTATGGGACCTGAGCACCTCTCCCTCGCCTTTCTGGGTCGAAATGGGAGGAGGATCTGGGTATGCTAGCCGTATTGGAATGGTCTTTCCTGGCAATCTCTGAGGATTTTCTCCGCGTGGTGCCGAATGGATCTGAGACCCAATCTCTTTAAATAGGCGCTCTTTCATGCATGGCTGGGGTGTTATTTGCAAAAAATACCCTGACCGCCCGCATTCGCCCGACACGTGGAAGCTGAAGTTGTCGATGCACGGAAGCCGAGGGGTGCGGCATTGAATTAAAAGCTGAATACATTACTTGGAAACCGTCGGAGGAGGAACCCACCTTGCAATGCCGAACACAATCTGCGCGCCGAACACCTTGTCATTGAAGCCTGCTGGTTCGGGGGCTACTGAGGGAGTCCTGGACTAAGGGGTCCTCGGGCGTCTGGCCTGTTAACCATGGGCCGGACTAATGGGTTGTGAAGATACGAAGACCGAAGACTGCACCCGTGTCCGGATGGGACTCTCCTTGGCGTGGAAGGCAAGCTTGGCGGCCAAATATGTAGATTCCCTTCTTTGTAACCGACCTTGTGTAACCCTAGATCCTACCGGTGTCTATATAAACCAGAGGACTTAGTCCGGAGAGGGGAAGACTCATTACCATAGTCATACGGGCTAGACTTCTAGGGTTTAGCCATCTCGATCTCGTGGTAGATCAACTCTTGTAATACTCATATTCATCAAGATCAATCAAGCGAGAAGTAGGGTATTACCTCCATAGAGAGGCCCGAACACAGGTAAACATTGTGTCCCTGTCTCCTGTTACCATCGACCTTAGAAGCCTGATTCGGGACCCCTACCGAGATCCGCGGTTTTGACACCGCAGAGGTCTTACAGGTGAATGTGTCTTGGCCGTCTCACTTGCCGAACTAAAATGCAGACTCAGAAGCAGGCTTCTTGGCTCGCAACAAATCACTCGGATCAGCATGTTTCTTATACTCTTCCAGCTCCACCACCGCCATTTTCTCATCAGCAATCTTGGAGCCTTTCTGGAGGCACTCCTCCGCTCTCTGCCTATTCCCACTGACTATAATCACACCTTTATGCCCAGGCATCTTCAACTTGAGATACACATAACATGGGCGGGCCATGAAACATGCATATGCGGGCCTACCCAGGATATCATGATAGGCACTATGGAAATCTACTGCATCAAACGTCAACTTCTCCTTGTGGAAATTCTTGGAATCCCCAAAAACCACATCAAGAGCGATCTACCCAACTGACTTTGCTTTCTTCCCTGGGATGACACCGTGGAACTGCATGTTGCTCTCACTGAGTTTGGACATCGGAATGCCCATCCCTTGGAGGGTCTCGGGATACAAAATGTTCAGACCACTGCCACCATCCATAAGAACTTTTGTCAGTCGGGCGCCTCCAACGACTGGGTCGACCACCAACACTTTTCGCCCGAGGGTAGCAACGTGCGCTAGGTGATCTGATTGGTCAAATGTAATGGGAGTTTTTGACCACTTTAGGTACGTCATAGTTGTCGGAGCAACCATGTTCACTTCTCTGTTAATAACTTTCAGTCGACTTTTGCTTTTGACATGAGAAAAAATCACCAAGGTAGCATTGACCTTCGGGTAACCATCATCCTTTTCCTTCTCTTATCCTTATCAGAGTCCTTTTCACTGGGCTAACCCTCTCGGAACTGCTGGATCAGGAGTCTGCACTGTCGAGTGGTATGCTTGGGCAAAATCAAGGTACCCTCTTCATCCTTCTTCATGTGAATATGACACGACAAATCTAGGACGTCCTGTCCTGACTGATCTCTCACCTTTTTGGGTGCCCATGGTCCCTTGGGCTTTCCTTTAAATTTTCCTTGCGCATTCAGAACTGTGGCTTCAGCAGGACCTGCAGCTTCAGCCTTATGCTTTGCTTCCTCTTGGGATTCCGCCCCGATTAATAAAGGTCATTGCTTTCCCTTTACCATTGCGGAGCTAGTCCTCCTCTTCGCCATTTGCATACCGAGTGGCTATCTCCATCATTCGGCTCAAGGACATGTCCCCAGAACAACCAAACTTCAGGATAAGCTCTCTCTCTATGTGACACCCTCCTTGAAGGCGCAAACTGCTTGGTGCTCTGACACATTCTCCACTACATGGTGAAGGGTGGTCCATCTCTGGATGAAATCTCTGAAAGTTTCACTCAGCTTTTGGACGCAATGTTGCAATTTAGTCAGCCCAGCGGCTCACTTGTAGGTGCCTTCGAATGTTTTGTTAAACACTCGGGCAAAATCTTCCCAACAGAAAATGCTTCCGAGGGCCAAGCCAGTTCAGCCAAGCCTGGCTGAGCCTTCAAGCATCAGCAGGAGGTGCTTCATGGCTACATCATCATTGCCTCCACCAATCTGCACTACCACTCGGTAATCTTCCAGCCAAGTGTCTGGCTCCGACTCACCAGTGAACTTGCTGACACCTACAGCCAATCTGAAGTTGGGCGGGATCTCAGCTGCTCGGATGGCTCTGCTGAAACACTCGGGCCCCGAGATAAACGCCCTGCTTCTAGTTGGACGATCTCCGTCAAGCCCTTCTCTGTTAGCTCTGCCTCTGTCAACCAGGCCATGTACGAGGACTAACCTCGTATCAAACCCAGGCTCTCTTGGGTCGACTAGAACTCTCTGTTCACCACCATACGGGCGCCTATCATCATACTGTCGGGGCGCATATAAACCACCCCTTGGAGGGGGCGTAGGCACTCGACGGTGGTCATCACGGTGATATCGAGGATCAAACTGCCCATGGCCTCGGCCAAGGTACTGGTCTTGGCGATAACCACGATCTTCATGCCGCGGAGGCGATCTTGGGTTGTGTGCCGGTGAACTATGTCATAATGATAGATCTCTGTGAATCTGTTGCCGGTGAAAGCAGCTGAGTTTTGCTCCCGACCGCTCTCGACAGCGCCCGAATCTGCTCTGAGGCCTCTGCCAGACCTTGGAGCAGGGCGGCTGGATTGACTCCCGATCGTGCAGCAGCTACAACATTCTGAATGGATCGGTATACTTGACATTCTTCTCGAGGTTCGATCGAAATAGCTGTTGTGGTAAATTGGAACCTGGAATTTTCTTATGAGTGCGGCCGTTGAGTGCTTTGATAATCCCCAAGTGCAGGGAATCATCGTAGCAATTCCCAAAGTTGGAAGTGATAAGTATGGAGTGTCGAACCCACAAGGAGCTAAAGGTAAGATCAATATTCTCTCAAGTCCTATCTGCCACTGATACGACTCTACGTACACCGAACGTTTGTTTCCAACTAGAAACAAGAAATAAAACTATGTTGTGGGTATGAGAGGATAACTTTGCATGATATCGGAGAGCTAAAACATAAATGTAGGTGATGTTATCATAAAGTTAGAATATCTTACTAAATATTATAAATAGCGAGTGTGGAATAATGATGGATCGGTGTGCGGAATTATCCTAGGCAATTGTAAACAAGACCGGTAGTCGTCATTGCAATTTCACATGAGGGAGAGGCATAAGCTAACATACTTTCTCTTCTTGGATCATATGCACTTATGATTGGAACTCTAGCAAGCATCCGCAACTACTAAAGATCATTAAGGTAAAACCCAACCATAGCATTAAAGCATCAAGTCCCTTTATCCCATCGCAACAACCCCTTAGTCGGGTTTATGTACATCACTCAAGCAACCCACTATAAGCGAATCATGAATGTATTGCAACACCCTACAACGGGAATCCCTCACGCTTGCGCGACACGGAGGGAACAATAGGACAGCACCAAAATAAGACATACAACTCGTACCAATCTAGATCATCAATCAACCCAAAGACAAAGGATATCTACTCAAAACATCATAGGATGGCAACACATCATTGGATCATAATATGTGGCATAAAGCACAATGTTCAAGTAGGGATTATAGCGGGGTGCGGGAGAGTGGACCGCGTAAAAGAGAGATGATGGTGATGTTGATGAAGACAATCACCGCAGTGATGATTCCCCTCCCGATGGCACTCCCGGCACCACCAAGAGAGAGGAGGAGAGGTTCTCCCCCTTGTACTTCCTCCTCCATGGCCCCTCCCTAGATGGGGAGAGGTTCTCCCTCTGGTCCTTGGCCTTCATGGCGATGATGGCCCCTCCGGGATCCTCCTCCACAGCCTCCAGTGATGATGGCCCCCTCCAGCGGGGTGCCAGAGAGGGCCTAGATTGATTTCTCGTGGCTACAGAGGCTTGCGGCGGTGGAACTTCCGATCTAGGTTAATTTTTGGAGGTTTGGGTATTTATAGGAGAGGTTGGCATCGAGAACAAGTCAGGGGGCCCCACAGGTAGTCCACGAGGCACAGGGGCGCGCCCAGGGGGTGGGCGCGCCCCCCACCCTCGTGGGGCCCACGAGAATCCCCTCCGATAACTTTTAGTTTCAGTATTTTTTATATTTTCCAGAAAAATCTCTGTTGATTTTCAGCGCATTCCGAGAACTTCTATTTCTGCACAAAAACAACACCACGGCAGTTTTGCTGAAAACAGCATCAGTCCGGGTTAGTTCTAATCAAAGCATACCAAAATCATATAAAACAATAGTAAACATGGCATGAATACTTCATAAATTATTGATACGTTGGAGACGTATCAGCATCCCCAAGCTTAATTCCTGCTCGTCCTCGAGTTGGTAAATCATAAAAGAAATAATTTATGAAGTGTGAATGCTAGCAAGTTCTTAAGTTTGATCAATGATAGTTTCAAACACTTTTTATAGCATCATTATATATCATAACAGTAGCTCAACTCATAAAACTTCTCGTGATCAAGTAACAAGCTATTCACATGTTAAAGTATAGATCATAAACTTTCTTGAAAACTAACAAACCGTGATCTTAGTCATCAAACAATTGCAATTCATCGTATTTTCGGGAAGGGTCTATGTAAGAGCTTTGATTCAGCAAACTCCACATACTCAACTATCATTTAATCTTTCACAATTGCTAACACTCACGTGATATATGTGGGTTCAAAGCTTTAATCGGACACAGAGAAAGATAGGGGATTATAGTTTTGCCTCCCAACCTTTTACCTCAAGGGTAATGTCAACAATAATAGTTCCTGATAACTTACATCCAGGAGGAGGACCTTGCCGCTCACGAGGAGAAGCTTGCTGCGACACTCCATAACAAGGGCGAGGAGGTCGAGAAGCTTGTCTGCGGCAGACCGGGAGGCTGGAGCGGAGGCATAGGAGGCGCTCGATGCCCAAGCCACAGTCCACGCCCGGCAGCTGAAGGAGATGGAGGTGGGCGGGGCGGGCTAAGGACCAGTCTGAAGCTGTCCAACAAGAAGGACACGCTCAACAGGCGCTCTGGTTGAGGCACAGGGCAAAGTCCTCAGTAAGGCTGAGCAGCTTTCCGAGGCCAACAACTCCATCAAAGACCTCAAGCTGGTGGAGGGCCTCGAGGAGGCGGTGTCCGGAGGCCAAGGCACAGGGAAGACCACGACCAGGATCTGGAGGCCGAGAAGCAGCTGCGGAAGAGCAGCGCCGCCACCCACAAGGAATCGTGGAGGCGAAGCCGCTGGCTCAGCCGCCTCGCCGCCGTTCTGCCCAGGCCACCATGCAGTAGCTACTATGGGGATGTCGGATGTGAGTCGCCCGGGCGAACTTGAGCCCCAAGCGCAACTGACCGTGTTCTTGAGAAGGTTGTTGGTGCCTGGGCGGCTCCACTCCAGCAGGGGCCTCTCGGCCAATGAGGCCGGAGGCTTTGTCGAGTGCCATGACCAAGGTCCTCACCAAGGTGGCGCTGGAATCCCAACCTCGACTTGATGCCTTTGGAGAGCTTGCGGAGGATCACGGACCTCGCGGTGCTCAAGGGCGTGCTCGATCCCATCATCGGCCGCATCGGTGGAATTCTTAGGATAGAGGGCGGTCTGGGATTAGGCACCCGTCTCTCCGCCACTGCAGGTTCATGACCAAGACAATTTTATCTTTAGTTAGAACCGTAGCAACAATTGATGTAATATAACTCTGCGGCACTACAAAAAATACACTTCCGTGATGATCGTGTTTGTCACGATAGGTCGCGTTTTTGTCATGCATGTACATCCATGACGATTTTATGACAGAATCAAGATAGTCATACTGTCTTTGTCGTAGAAGTGTTCCATGACATTACCAAAATTATCATCACGAAGTGTCCACTTCCATGACGATAAATCGCGCGTCCGCGAAGTGCTTTCGTCAAGGGTGACCGACCGTGGCATCCACCGTAGCGAACGCCGTTAAGCTATCGGGTCGGGTTTTGGATCCGATAACCCGTTAACAGCCCGACCAATGGGGATTTTCCGTGTAAAATCATCATTGGCTGGAGAAACTGCGTGTCGGCTCATCGTTGGGACAGATGTCATCCACTCATTGGACGAAGGCGCCTATGATCGTCGACCGTGTACGGCTAGCGAGCCCATTCTGTGAAAAGGCCGGCCCGTTTGACTTGGTCAAAAGGTGGCGGGCGACCCATGGAAAGCTTGTTAACGGCATGTTCGCATATAGCCCATTTACAACCCGCTAACCCAAGGCCCGTTCGCCCTATCCGAATTAGGCCCGATGGCGTCATCTGGGCCATCAATATGATTCAACCCGTTTTCACTTCGGCCCATGTATGGCCCATGGCGTCTTCGGCCCATATGAGGCCCTATGTAACTCTTGGCCTATTAACGGCCCGTGGTGGCGGCCCGTAATGAAAAGTGTATCACTTTACACCCATTAACGGCCCGTGGTGGCGGCCCGTAATGAGCGATGTATCACTTTATACCCATTAACGGCCCGTTATTCCGTTGGGCCATTTCTAGCCCATGTTATCTTCGGCCTTCTCGAGCCCATTTATTCTTGGGCTCATTTCGGCATTCGTTTACTTACGGCCCGTTCTTGTCATTTTACGCTTGTGGGCCAAATTCAGCCCGTGGTTCTGATCGGCCCGTTTGTGGTCCGTTAATCGTTGGGCGTTTTCATAGCGTCATCAAATCGGCCTATTAACGATGGCCCGTTATGGTCGACCCATGAGCGGACGATTCAACTCTAGCCCGTTTACGGCCATAATCTGACTTGTTATTGGCCCATGTTTGTGTCGATCATCTGACCGTATAAGGCCCATTGATGATCTGGCCCGTAGAAGGCCCATTGTTTCTCTGACCCGTAGAAGGCCCATTGTTTCTCTGACCCGTAGAAGGCCCATTGTTTCTCTGACCCGTAGAAGGCCTCTTTTTCTGACCCGTAGAAGGCCCTTGTTTCTCTGACCCGTGGGAGGCCGGTGTCACTATAGTAAATATTAGCCCATGGTTATTGTGGCCTAGTTTTAAAAATAGGTTATTGCAGCCACTAGCAAACCGCGGAAAAAGAACTGCGCGACTACAAGCAAACAAATAAACAAGACAACAAGGAAATAAATAAGCAAGCAACTTATGCTAGGCTATCACGGCTATTACACATATTACATCCTTTGGGCATCAAAGTTAGCCACGGTGCAAATATAGGAACAAAGCAGCATATAAGCGCGCAGACAAAACAAGTCGAGCTGAAACCACTTGAAGAGTTCAGAAACAATATCACAGGTACCCATAATTTGGCAAGATGCTTAGCAAGCTTATTAACTTTCTCTTGTTTGGCGCTTAAATCCTCTAGCGCTTGTTGTTGCACAAGAAAATGCATCTGAATTCTGCGGGGACTTCCTCGGTCCTTGACTTCTTGCCTTGCACGGTGGTTGATGCCTTTCGACATGGTTGAGGCTGAAGAAGCGAAGTGATTCAGTAGCGAGTTCGAAGAGCTTGTGCAGTGATGATCTTGGCGATAACTTCGAACACTACATCAATGCAGGACTGTGGGGTTTCTCACTATCTACAAGATCGTTTTATCACCTTTCTTGGAGACCAACAGGGTTGTCTCACTATCTTGAACCTTATCTGCATTACTTTCTCTACCATTGCATAGTGGGGTGCTCTTCTCCAATATTACTGTTTGCATACTACAAGAGAAACAAGCGAGACACATCACAGGTTTAGCTTGTAGTATCTGAAACTCATTTTGGTAAACCGGTTCGGTAGTAAGGTGGACAGGATAACAACATGAAACAAACATATATCTATGTACTATGGTCCTTGTATTGTCCATATCATTCTAGTTTATGTTCCCTAATCAAGATAGAGACACGTTCAACTCATATATTTTTAAGACACGGCAGCATAGACAGAATATAAGTGTGAGAAACTACACAGCATTGGCAGCACTTGTAATGTGCATCACATGAGAACATAACTGTTTATACAACAAGCTGAAATCAACATAGAGCAAGAAGTTAGAACAACAATCCAGTTAAAGAAATAGGTTTAAAACATACTGTTGCGCCATTGGAGTTTCAATTGGATCCTTCAAATTGAAAGTAGTTGGTATGAGTAAATATAGTGATGCAAACAAAGGAGTATGGACCATAGCTATGGAATCGACACGAGAACAGTTGCTCTTACGCTTTAAGCGTGGAGTTTGGGTTAGCTGTGGTGGTCTTAGTGCTTTGGGCACTGCAGTAGCTTTACAAACTGCTCGTGTGGGGGTACTCTGTGGTGGACATGGTGCTTTGTCAACTATAAGTGGGTTACTATCATTTGGGGTTGCGGTTAGATGGGTTGTAGCTGGTTCTCTGCCTTATTGGTGTAAGTGTGCAATCTGGAAGAGTCTCGATTATGTGTGGTGGGGCTAGTTTGTGGGCGGTACAACCATGGTTCTATCTGCATCGACGGGTAGCTTGTCTTTTGTGAAGAACGGGTTTTGCTCCCTTAGATACTGCCATCACCCCTCCAATTCAAATGGCTGATAAACAAGAAAAGAAATTGAGCGTACAGACATTGTATGATGAGCAGATGTGGTAATTCACATATATGTTGTCTAACCAAAGCAGGACAACATGACACAATTTCACATATATGATGCCTAACTAAGCAGGATAGCATGACACAGTTTCAGATATATGATGGATAACTTAACAGGATATAATGGCATAATTCAACATATGATGAGTACCTAAGCAGGATGACATGACAAAACTATATGATGTCTTTCTAAAATAGGTTGGGATGAAATAATTCACATACATGTTGTCTAAGTATACGAGGATGGCATGATATAATTGACATAATTGATTCATATACTAAGCGGTGGCACTTTCGCATGTATGATCTCTAAACTAAGCGAGATAGAATTCAATATTGTGCATATGATGTCTAAACTAAGCAATGCAAGACACCATATGCATCATATGAAATATAAACATTGCAACTTAGAGCATACACCTCGGGTGGGATATAGGACTGGTCATCATCTCTGAATCCTCCTCGAGGAGCTCCTGTAACCATCGAGATATATGCTTCAGCAGGTACCATTGCTTGCTCTGAAGACCTTGTTTTCCTCCAGATTTTCCATAACCGGCTCAAATGGCTGATACACATGAAGAGTAGTTCAATATACAGATTGTCGACAAATGGAATACGTAATGAAAAAAAGATGGCATGAGATAATTCACATATATGATGCTGGCTCCATGGCGGTGCATAATTCACATATATGATAAGCGGCTGAAAAACATGGCATTGCATAATTCACATATCGATATAGAAAGCAAGCAGGAGGCATTCACACAAAGCATGTCTAATCTAAGCGGATGGCATGGCAATGCAAGACACCATATGCATGATATGAGCAATATAACCCAGCCAAGTTAGAGCATGCACCTCGGGGATCTGTTGGTCATCTCTCTCTGAATCCTCCTCGAGGAGCTATCGTAACCAACAAGAAATCTGCATCGATAGGTAGCTTGTTGCTCGAAGACCTTGTTTTCCTCCAGATTTTCCATGACCGACTCAAATGGCTGATGCAGGGAAGAGTAGATGAATGTATAAACATTGTTGACAAATGGAATACATTATGGAAAAAAATATGCGCGATACAATTCACATATCGATGGTGGCTAAACAGGATGGCATTGCATGATTCACGTATATGATGCTGGCTAAAGAAGATGGCATTGCATAATTCCCATATACTCCCTCCGTTCCTAAATATTTGTCTTTTAGAGATTTCAAATGGACTACCACATACGGATGTATATAGACATATTTTAGAGTGTAGATTCACTCATTTTGTTCCGTATGTAGTCACTTGTTGAAATCTCTAAAAGACAAATATTAGGAATAATGAGATATGATATAAAACAAACAGGTGGCATTCACACAAAGCAAATCTAAACTAAGCTGATGACATATAAGATGTATAATGTAAGCAATGCAAGGCGCCATATGCATGATATGACCAACATCGGCATGCGAGTTAAACAAACACCTCAGGTGGTAAGCAGGCGTGGTCGGCTCCTACGAATCTCCATCTGAGCAGTTATCTTCCTCTGGAATACAATCTGGAAATGCAGGAGGGGGGGGCACTTAGCCCACCATGGGCGGCGTCTGCATGACATTATATTCATGCATAGCGGTCTTCTCTTTTCTCTACATGTTGATGCGATTGTGTACAATATCGACATGCATAATAAAAAAATAGTTAGATTTTGTAAGGCCTAAGGGTGCATGCAAAAATCAAGACTGATGGTAGCAAGCAGTGGATGGATCCAAAACTAATGATAGCGGTAGATTATAGCTTGGTTTAAAAAGATAGACAATGGATCATCTATTGTTTGTTGCCCACCAACATGAACCACATAGAAGACCCGGATGAACGGATAGTAGACAGATACTATTCGTTCTTTGGCTCGATATGAGACCCATGGGCAATTCAAAACTCAAGATTGAGCGATAAAGTAGCGAGGTAATAATAACCGATGTATAGCGTAAGCAAACACGAAAAGACTGCGACCTCTCTTCGGGCTGTGTAGTCCTCGGGTTCATCTGCTCGATCGATGATGGTAATGCGTTAGGCGTGGCTGCGACAATGGGGAAGATGATCGAGGCGGCGAAAGAAAGTTCTGCGGGGATCTCTGCTGCGATGAGCAACTTACATCGATGGTGCACCTCGGTGGGGTGGATGGATGACACGACGGGGGAGCAGGACATAACACACTGAGTTTTCTTTGGCGCCTATCTGAAAATGAAGTAAATCTGTAAGGGCTCCTTAGAATTGGAGGATTCTATAAGCGAGGGACAGGAAAAACACAGGAATAGGATAGGAATGCACGTGCAAAGCAGAGCATTTGGAAACATAGGATTTGAGTCAACTTTGGGTGTTTGGCTCACATGAATTGGAAGAACAGAGGAATGGAGAAACAAAGTGATGCGACAGTGTACAACCTCTTTGGCATAGCCTTGTGGACCTCGGCATCATTGGGTTGGGCGTGGAGGATGGTGATGATCTTTGGTGTATTTGTCGGAGGCGGGGAAGAAGATCCGAGGCCTCTGGAAGCGGCGCCGAAGTCTTGCTCCGCTGTGATGGGCGGTTCCGTCGTTGGAGCAGCTCCGCTAAGGTGTCTGTGGCGAGGCTGAAGCATGACAAGACAGACAACGTTAATCTGAAGTGGGACCCTAATATCATCGCAATAGATGATGTAAAATACATCACCAAAAGTGCTAGATGTAAAGCGCATCAGCGCGCCACGGGCGCTCCGACGAGATCTTTGTAAATCTGTTCACTCTGAACTTAAGCGAAGAAAATGAACTTCACAGTCGAAACTGAATTTTCTTGTCGAAACTGATTGAACTAGTGTGAGCATTGCAATAGATGTTTAGGCGTTCGAGCACTAGTAGCGGAGAAGCGATGATCTAAATCAGCGGGCGCTCGGCGAGGAACACACTAGCGAGAGCAAGTCGTGCGATAGCACCGCTAAAGCAGCAACTGACGAGTGCTAAAGCAGCAACTCTGTAGCTGCGGGAGGTCCTATCGTGTCAGCAGCAGCAGCGAAGCATAGCGAGAGCAAGCGAGCAGCAGCATGAATGAAAGCAGGAGGCGGTGCAGCGGCGTGACCGAGCAACAAACGAGCAGCGGCGGCGAGCGAGCGAGCAGCTGCAGCTAGTGCCGTTGTGGAAATCGCCGCCGAGGAAGCAGCGACATGGGGAGAGCGCCGTGGATGATGTGGCGGCGATGGCGCCGTCGATGGAACCGCCATGTCGCTCGGTGTCGAGCACCGGCAGCCCGTGAGATCGAATAAAAGATAAAATGCAGCGGTGAGTGCAGAACCTCCTTGGTGGCGCCGAGTTGGCCTCGGCTTCATCGGAGGAATTGGTGAGGTGCTGCGGTTCGGTGGGGCAGGTCAAGGCGGTGCTGTGGGGATTGAGGTGGCGCGATAGGCGAAGCGAACGTCGGGGCAGCTCCTTGGAGGTGGAGGGCAGGCGGCTGATCCGGCGGGGCGGCGAGATCGACAACGGATCCTCATCGGTGCGGTGGATGAGGACGGCGAGCTGTTGCGGTGGGCGGCGTGGTCGGGAAGAGTCTCCGGCTGGGCGGCGGTCGGGAGGCCAGCGGAGGCGTGGGGTTTCGCGGGTTTTGGCGGCCTCGGTGTATGCGAATGGGGCGAAGGGGAGGGAGCCAAGCTTAGGGGCACGCTTGTCGAAATGTAGGGTAAGTTACCAGCGTACCCCACGGTTTGACACGCGACATGGAGCTTCATTTCGGTGAGGGTAGAAGGGGGATTTCACGTGTATGGGCTGCGGGAGCGATTTCGGATGATGAGGGAGTTCTCGCGCGCGTCCAAATTTCAGAATAACAAGGCGTGGCATGGGTTGAAGAAGCGGGAGTTTCAAAGCAGGTGAGACAAAAGATACTCGAGCTTGAAAATTTCGGGATAACAAGGTGCGGATTCCTTGTTCGGGAGAACAAACTTAACGTGTAAAAAAACAATTCATACAAGACACAAGAGAGTCATATCCCCTTTTACTATATTGCTATAGATGCCATTGAAAAAACTACAAGAAAAATGTAAAAAAATTGGGATAACAAGATTACCCTGCAGTACCAAATCGATTAGCACTTCCCTCAACAACAACAAAAACAAATCAATTCCCACCAAAGAAAGAGTAATGTCCCTTTTATATGATTACAGATGCCATGATCTCGAATTTCAATTTTGAATCCACGTTATGTTGAATTGAATATATCGTTAGGTGACCTTGCGGTTTATAATTGATGTAGTCGTACATTTTGATCTTCCATCATATATGAACATTTTACTCCACCATGTGAACATATATATTGTCGTCTACCATATGGACTAAATTTGAATCAATTTTCCTTATTTGAATATGATTGTTGTCAAGTTATACAATAATTTAAATATTATCTTGATAACAAAAACATGCATATAGCAGTAATCATATTTCACTATGAACTACATGTACCATCGCTCTCCAATTCAAATATTTGTATCCATTTTATGTTGAATTCAAATCATAGTACATTATTGGTCTAGGTAGCGAGATGTTTGGGATAATCTAAACCCTGTTTTCATACATTATAATTTTTGGCTGAATTGGGACAAGTTTTGGTATAAGCCTCTTGCAAAACCGGAGATTCTCTCAACAAGCCTCGTGGTTCGAGAGGAACGTGTCACCTTTGTGTCTTGAAACGATATCGCTGCCTCCCCTGATTTTATTCTGAGGCAACATAGAACTATATGAGTGCCTGTTAAATTTTGGAATTATTTGGGTTCATTTGGCCTTTTATACATTAATTGAGTTTCGGACTTTTAATGTGCATAATCTAAATATGAATTGCATGCACATGCTCCGGTGCACCAAAGTGGGTTGAAAAATCACATGTGTGTCCTTGGTTGAATTTCTAGGTCCCATGGAAGAAATGAGAATGAAATTCAAACATCTGGGCGTCATGACTCGGCCGAGAACATCGAGAAACTTAGATTTTAAATTCATGTAAATCAAAACTACTTTGAAATCATGAAACTTGGCATGGTGTCATGTCATGGCACTAACATGTTGTGGTAAAAATTGGGCGATTTGGAAGCTCGTGGTTCTAAGAGGGCGTGCCACCTTTGAGTGTGAAGCGATATCGCTGCCCCCCTTGAGTTTCTTAACAAAGGCAACATAGAACTACATTAGTGCCTGTTAAATTTTGGAATTATTCGGGTTCGTTTGTCGTTTTTATACATTAATTGAGTTTCGGTCATTTAATGTGCATAAGTCAAATTTGAACTACAAGCACATGCTCTCGTGCACCAAAGTTGGTTGAAAAATCACATTTGTGTCCTCGGGTGAATTTCTAGGTCCCATGCAAGAAATGAGAATAAAATTAAAACATCTGGGCATCGTGGCTCGGCCGAGAACATTGAAAACTTGGTTTTAAAATTCTTGTAAATCAAAACACGTCTGAAAATCATGAAACTTGGCATGGATGTCATGTCATGGTACTACCATGTTGTGGTAAAAAATGGCGAATAGGAACAGATTTTGGTATAAGCTTCTTGCAAACGAAGCTTCTCTCAAGAAGGCTCGTGGTTACGAGAGGGCGTGCCACCTTTGAGTCTTGAAGCGATATCGTTGTCCCCTTGAGTTTATTTACAAAGGCAACATAGAACTACATGAGTGCCTGTTAAATTTTGGAATTATTCGGCCGTTTGGCCTTATTTACACATTAATTGAGTTTTGGTCATTTAATGTGCATAATTCAAATTTGAACTACAAGCACATGCTCCGTGCACCAAAGTTGGTTGAAAAATCACATTTGTGTCCTCGGGTGAATTTCTACTCCTCCTTCCATCTATATAGGTCCTAATGCGTTTTTGAGGCTAACTTTGACCAAGCGTTAGAGCAATAATATATGACATGCAACTTACACAAAGCATACCTTCAAATTTGTATGTCAAAGGGCTTCAATAATATAATTTTCATAGTATACATCTCATGTGTTATTAATCTTGTCAATAGTCAAAGGCTGTCTTGAAAAACACATTAGGCCCTATATAGATGGAAGGAGGAGTAGGTCCCATGCAAAAATGAGAATAAAATTCAAACATCTGGGCATCGTGGCTCGATCGAGAACATTGAGAAACTTGGTTTTAAAATCATGAAACTTGGCATGGTGTCATGTCATGGTAGTACCATGTCGTGGTAAAAAAATTGGCGAATAGGAACAAATTTTGGTATAAGCTTCTTGCAAATCAGACTTCTCTCAAGAAGGCTCGTGGTTACGGGAGGAGCGTGTCACCTTTGTGTGCATAATTCAAATTTGAAATACAAGCACATGTTCAGTGCACCAAAGTTGGTTGAAAAATCACATGTGTGTCCTCGGGTAAATTTCTAGGTTCCATGCAAGAAATGGGAATGAAATTCAAAATTCAGGCGTCGTGGCTGGGTTGGAAACATTGAGAAACTTAGTTTTTAATTCCTGTAAATCCAAAACACGCATGAAAATAATGAAACTTGGCTTGGTGCCATGACATGGCACCAACATCTAATAGTAAATTTGCAGTCCGATTTGCGGCGCACACATTAACAATCAACAAAGTCATTTTGGAACAAGTGTTGTCACGTTACAA
This sequence comes from Aegilops longissima, assembly GCA_021605205.1. NCBI lineage: Eukaryota > Viridiplantae > Streptophyta > Magnoliopsida > Poales > Poaceae > Aegilops > Aegilops longissima. The sequence goes on from JAHIAM010000765.1 coordinate 29,654, forward strand.
TCGGAAACACAAGTATTATTGAAACCGTGGGCGTTCTACTTACTAGTACCATTTACGTGCATACGCGTCCCATTTTATTAGCTAGGAGGCGCCGTGCAGGGTAGCTATTTGAGTCTGAGGCGTGCGATCAGACCCTGGCGTGCTTATCGGGAGGAGAGCCCTTTGACCTCCATCTGCCGTCCACCTCTCTCCCAAGGTCTCCATTAATGGCGCCCGAGCCTCTGTTTAATGGCGTGGCTATGTCTCACTCGACTGAGATTTAAGAGAAAAAAGAAAATCTGAAAGCACGGATCTTGATGTAAGATCCGGCGGACCTATATAGCATCTCTGCGACTTATAGCAAGGCTGATGAATATATAAGGATGATTAAATTTTTTGATCAAAGAAGGGCTTGCCCTTCGATTTTCATTCTGAAAACCACCACAATTCACAAGAAGTTCAGCACAACTCAGCCTAACACGAAGGACTAAAAGCTACAGTTGAAATCGCAACATCCCAAGAGGCCAACAAAGGCCAAACATCCATGCTAGAACCCAACATTTCACAACCGATGACACAATCCACATCCTAAACCGATTATTACATCAAAAGAAACCAGGAAGCTGAAGGAAGCCCAGCAGCAACTAGAAGAACAACAACGCCGAGAAGTCGCCACGACAAGAGTTTTCTTCATTCCAGCCTCGCAACATTGATCTTCCACAGAAAGATAAGGGCGATTAATTGTCTTACATAATTAGAAAGATAATTAAAAAAGCCACATGCGGCTATGCCGAAATACACAAGGGCAAAAGAAGAAGGAAGACAAGGATCGGCTCGCTGATCTCTACTTTCTTGATGCGTTCTTTGCAGGCGCGGGAACTAGTCTCCATGGCGGCGGCGATGAGCTCTTCGTGTCCTCAAGGCGCTGCTTGAGAACATCCAAGATTCCTCCACCAGCCTTTGGCGCTCGTTGCGGAGCATGTCATTCTCGTCCATAAGTTTCTTGGCGATGGCGCGGTCCTCTTCAACAAGGCCTTTGGTCTCCTCCTGCTGAGTACGCACCGGACGATCTTCTCCCTCGGCAGGTCGCGCTCGGCCGGAGCCTCTCATTGCCCTCCCTTAGTTGCGGATGATGCGGTAGCCTGTTCAAGCGAGGCTTTCATGTCGTCCTGCAACCTCGCCCAGCGGAGATCTGATCCATCGGCTATGGGCGATCGCATGCATGCGCTGTAACGATCGTCGCCTGCCCGAGAAATTTTCCCGAGGCACGCGGCGATGCGGCAGGACATCTCTGCTGCATTAGTGGTGCGGCGGGACATCTCTGCTGCTTCAGCGGCGCGGCGGACAATCTGCTGCATCGGCGGTGCGGCGGGACCTCCGTCTTTGCTTCAGCGGTGGCGGGACCTCTGTCTGCTACTTCAGCGGCGGCGGGACATGTCGGCTGCTCTCGCGGCGGCGGGACATCTCTCGTGCTTCGCTTCCATGCTCGCCTCTCCCTGGTGGCAATCTCTCGACCAAGAACTCACGCTGGCCATGGCAGACGCAACGGAAGGATGTTGAATGACTTGTTTGTTTTTGTGGATGAGGTGTTGAGGAGGAATGTGCAGTCATCTTGGCATACTAGTATTTATAACCGAGTACTAATACGCTCCTAAGTGGGAAACCGTTTAGGTTGTGATCGGTGTGAACAGGTTTGCAATTCAATATAGCGTGGTACTAATATGCTCCTAAGTGGGAAACCGTTTAGGTTGTGATCGGTGTGAACAGGTTTGCAATTCAATATAGCGTGGTACTAATCGCTCCTAAGTGGGAAACCGTTTAGGTTGTGATCGGTGTGAACAGGTTTGCAATTCAATATAGCGTGGAGTAATTTGGAATGTGACGAGGCATAAGCTCAAAATTTATTAGCGGTTCTAGTTTCAAAGTGCGGCACTATTCCCGGATGGAGTACTTCTTTTCTACTCCCTCCTTTCGGTTTTATAGGGCTTATCTCAAAATTTTAGTTTTCCATTTTATAAGGCTCAATTTGGTTGTTCCCCAACACATGTTCAGATTCAAGGTGCATTAAATCATTGCATGCAAGTATTAGAGAAAATTGACCAATGCATGTACTTTATGCATGCATGCATTACAATTAATGCATTGATAAACATAATTTTTGAGAAAAACAAGAGCATTAATTAGGTGCTTTTGCAAACTACAAAAATATTCCACCACTCACCATCTTGGTTGGTGAGATTTTTGAATAAGCCCTATAAAGCGGAAAGGAGAGTACTGCTGCTGTATGCGTGCAATAAGCGGCACCGTCGTATACATATCTTACGGTTAATGGGGCGTTAAACAAGAATAGCAGCGTGGCGAGCTCTAGGCTAGTCTTTTTTCAGACGCATTAAACCTATCTCTGGGACTTCTACTTGCGCACCATCGTGCCACCCACAAAAACTTGTACTCTGAGTTTAGTAGTCGTTATCTGAGGAAGAGAAGAGGTGCCGCATGCCTTTTCGTCCTCTCACACAGCGTCTGTTTTTTCTCGAAAAGGAGGATGATGACCCCGGCCTCTGCATCAGGAGTCACACACGCATCTGTAGCTACAATTGTAGTGTTCTCAACCATCCGATTGGCTCTATCATGGATGTACCTATATACTAAAACATGTCTAGATACATCTATATTTTGACAAATGGAAGGCATGTATTGTGGAGCGGAGGAGTGCTTGTCATCAAAATGGATAAAAGGGCGTATCTAGAACTAAAATACGTCTACATACATCTCCTTTTATCCATTTTGATGACAAGTAGTACTTCTTACCCAAAGGAACTTTATATCCAACAGACACAAAATATCCGTTCATTGTTGGAAATTCTGATCGATGTCGAAGTAATTGCTGCGCCATACCAAAACCCACCATTTCTTAAGCTAAAGTAGACCAAGGTAATCCCTATATTAGCATATTACTAAGATAAACAGAAGGCCTTTGTAGAAACATTTAGGGCGTGAGCTTGTCAATCTGAATGTGGAGGACACAAGCTTAGCCCGGCCAGCAGCTTAGGCGGAAGCTGTCAAGAAGGTCAGCTCACTGCGTCGGCGTCGCGGGATCCTTGCTGCTTGTCACCTCCATTTCCACCTTGGCGGCGTCGGTCGTGCCTTTGGGCTCCCCGGTGAACCGTTCGCCCCAAGCAGCCACGTAGTGCGGCGGTGGGGGCGCCCGCTCGAATCGAGACAACGAAACCGCGGCGATAAGCGCGCCGATGTCGAGCACGCCGCCGACCAAGAAAAAGCAGCGGCGGTCCTCCTCCATGAACAGCAAAAGCCGTGGCTCCGGCGGTGCACTGCGGTGGAGCACCTGCCGTCTTGGATCACGTGTGCGGGCATGGGATGCGCGGTGCTGATGTGGTGGTAGGCGCGGTGGCGGGCCGCCGTAGCGCATGAGCAGACGCAGGGCATTTGCGAGGTAGCGGCGGACCTGCGCTACGGTGATCGGCGAGCTTGTGGTAAGTGGCGTAGAGCCCACAGCCTTCGTGCGGGCACTCCACCCTCACCGGCGAAAGGGCGGAGTCCACCGCCGTGTTCCGCGCGTCGAAGCCACCGCCCTTTTCGCACTTCAGCCGCTGCCGCTGGTTCCCGGGGCGCTCGATGCGGCGATCCGCGCAAGGCAGTGCCCTCCCTTGCCTTTGCGAAATCAATCGAACAACACATCAATCAAGAAACCTGCACCTTGCTCAATCAGCGAGCAGACGAGGTGTATTGAACCTCATACTTTGGGCGTCAAGGGCGGAGGCACAAGGGTAGTGGAGCACGGTGAGGTCCGCCGAGACCTTAGAAGCTCCATCGTCGGGTCTGTTCGGTCTGCATGATCTCGCCCTCCTCGTGCACAACCATCTCTCGACTTGGGCCGGGGTATTACAAAGCTTTACCGTCACATATTTTATACTACTTCAAGGTGCATTAAATCAACACATGCAAGTATCAAAAGGAGAGTCACGGCATGCATGCATGCGTTGTAATTAATGCATCGATAGCATAAATTATTGAAATATATCGAGTGCGGTGCTTTGATGTGTCGCGTCCTTTCGTACATCAACGAGAAGTTTGATTATCCTCTCCCTCGCGGACTTAACTGCACCTGCCTTTGGCTGTATGACAGGTTGGCCACACACTGTCGGGCCCCCTGTCATACGCGCAAAAGGCAGGGCGTCCCTCCCTCGCCCATGGCGTGGTGGCTGGCAAGACTAGGAGAAGCTTTAGCTACGCTCTCCCTCCCGCCTGCGGTGGACATGCAGCAGTTCAATCGGTGTCGGATGGCGAAGCGTCTTGTAGTACTCCTCCGGTGCAGTAGTACTCCATCATTGTTCGACTTCGAAGGCGAAGAGCCAAGCGCAGCCGGACGCTCGTGTGGCAGTTTCATGTGTAGAGTAGTCTAGGATAGCGTGTACCGTGCTGTAAGCTTAAAATCGTTGGGGAATTCGGCTCCATGCTATGTGGCCGTCTCGAAGTTTTTAAAAAATTAAAATAGTCTTACGGCCCTACGTCACCACGGTGATTGTAGTTTGCCGCTCATCTGGTCAAGACAGGAATATATATTTTAATTTGTTTTTTTTTGAAAGGGGACTCCCGGCCTCGCATCGAGCGATGCATCGGCCACATATATTTTAATTTGTGGTGGGTAAATGTTAGAGGTTGCAGCAAATATATTGTACCTGCTGGGTCTTTCAGCCAAGTTTAGAGGCAAGCATGTGGGGCCGGTGCTATGATGTGTCGCGTCAACTCATACAACGAGGAGAAGCTTGATTTTACTACGCCTTCTCCCTCGCCCATGCGTGTGTTTGCTGCATAAGCGAGGACAGGCTTTTGCTTAGTAGTACTTCTACAACAAGCTATCCGTCCCTTCGCGGTGGGCGGACATGCAGCGATGGATTCGACCTTTGTAGAAGCAGTAGTAGTAACATCATTGTTCGTCTTCTCGAAGAAGCGAAGAGCCAAGCGCAAACCGAGCGTTGCGAGTTGCGAACATTGGAACACGCATATAGCGAGCTCTTGCATGAGACAAAATTGCTATGTGAGCCCACTATTGTACTAGTACGTACAACTACTTGCTAGTATAGCCACATAAACCAGAAAGGAGTATTTGCCCTTCTAGAGATTTCAACAAGTGACTAGACTACACGAGGCGGAGTACATATGGAGCAAAATGAGTGAATCTGCACCGTAAATAAATACGTACTAGTTCTATCGTTTTCCTCTCCGAGGTGCACAATATTGAGTATCTTGACTAGTCTCTTTTGACACGCATTTCGTTTTTTGACACAGTCTGAGGCATAGCGCTCATATACAGCGCATACACTCACCCTATGAGCACACACATGCGGCACTATCATCTTGAAATTCTGAAGTCACCATAGGCACCTCGTCGTCGGCGGGTCCATAGGTGCTTGAATGCCAAGGAGGGAGAGGGTAGCGGTTCCCGAGGCGTTGAGCAGTCAATGATGCATCCTCAATTACATGCGAGAGAATTAATTGGAGAAGTAGAATAGAGCCAGCCACGATGTGAATACAACGAGTTTGGACTCTCATATAATAAAGCGCCCCACCACTCCAATCCATCTACTCCCAAGTCTCTGCGCAACCTGCTCACTCCAATCCAAGACCAAGTGACGAAGCCACAAGCACCTATGGAGGCGATGGGCCAGCGGCGATCGGTTGTGCCAAATCATCAAAGCGCGCCGGCCTGCGGCCCGCACCGTGCAGCGTTTCAGACGGTCTTGGCGACCGCATGAGCATCGTAGCCCTCGCCGGCCTTGGCCGCCTCTCGCATGGGCGACATGATGGTCAACTCCATCCGCAAGTTCACCGCCGTCAAGAAGCGGCAGACGACCTTGCCGTCTTGCTCCAGCCAGCGCCCGGGCTCCTCATTGCCTGCCACCCTCATCGGCCTCCATGGTGGCGAACTCTTTCAAGCCTGGTGGCCTGCGATCTGCGGAGGTCGCGACGAAGAATGTGCACCTCGAGGCGCGCTCGCGCGCAGCGCCTCGCCATGCAAAAACCGTCGACCTGCACATCCCGTCTATGAGAAATCGTCTACATAGGCCACTACAAGGCAAGCGAGGACATAAAGGCGTTGGCCTTCTTCCGGTGGTTGGAATCTTTGGGCGCCATTGTTGAAGCACGTCGACCTGGCCATGAAAGCCGCTGCTACTTAGGCGCCGTTCGGTGGGCGGCGCCACTGAGTCGAGGAGGTGGGCGTCGTCGATGGATGCATCTCTTCTTCTTGCCTCCTGTAACCAACCTTTGCATCGCCTCGTGGCCTTAATGTTTTATTAGTATAGTACTCCCTCCGTTCCCAAATATAAGTCTTTCTAAAGATTCCAGCAAGTGACTACTACATACGGAGCAAAATGGTGAATCTACACTCTAAACTATGTCTACATACATCGTATGTTGTATTCCATTTGAAATAGTATCTAAAAGGCTTATATTTATGAGCGGAGGAGTATATGGCATTTTATTCGATCGTAGCGTTTTCCTTTGTGAGGTGGGGCATGATTGAGCAAACCCACCCCGCCCACAGGCGTCGGCCGAGTTTAGAATTAGAAGAGAAAGCGAGGGAGGAGAGCTAGGTGTAGCACGGACTTTGTTGTCGAGATGGGACTCGTGTTTATAGAATAGAATCTTGAGCACTCGTGCCTCTCTTTTTTGAGGAAAAATTAGTCGTATGTCTAGTACCACTAGTTGGGTGCGTCGACCTATAGCTGTCATCACTTTAGGTCTCCTTTTGAACAGCGGCTATGCTTCACAGTACATATTATTTCACGCATTTATCCTCCTATATGTACTCTAGGCTATTTCCACGTGCTCCCATTCCCGACATGTGGGACATAGAGCATCTGGGTCGTAGTGCATGCATGACTCGGAGCATATGCGGGGTACTTTACATTTCAGACCTCACGAATTACATACAAACCCCATGAAGAATAAATAAATGAATGAATTACTACATGAAACGGATTATTTTGTGGAAAGCGAACACGTTCATTAAATTTTGGACATAACACGTTTATAAAAATGACCGGACCTAAACCGGTCTAAGGGCCTCTTTGATTTTCCATAAAAAAGGCCTCTTTGATTCGAGGATCTGAAAACACAGGAATGGGGAAAGTATGATGGCGATGAACCGAGGCGAGGAGAACTCTAACTCAGTTAGAGGTTAGAGTTAGATTCTAACCTGAACTAACTCTAAACCAAAGAGGTGTATGGATGGCAAGGTTAGATTGACAATAAATGCTCTATCTCAATCATTTGACTACTTTGGACCCTATTTCCTGCGGATTTGGAGGTGCTTGGATACGTTTAGTTCCATGACTAAAAGTAGTGGGACTAAAACTTGCTAGCCTCACCCATGCTTGGATCCAAATACTAAAGAGACTAAAATCAAGTTAATGAGCATTTATTATCCTCCAAACCCTCCAATCAGAACTCTTTGTGTTAAAGGAGAGGAGTTAAATGAGAGAGAGAGGACTAATCCACATTTTAGTAGGGTACCCTGACTAAAAAATTAGTCTCAAGACTAGTTTTAGCCCCTCTTTAGTCAGGGGTGCTTGGAACTTTAGCCTCTTAAAGAGACTATTTTTAGTCAGACTAAAATAAGTCCCTTGGATCCAAGCACCCTCTTGGTGTGGCCGGCTCTTCTGTGGCCTCCTCCCGCTCACAATTGACATAAACGAACCATCTATACAAATCAAGCATGCAAAACATGATAATTTTTACTTTGTCCATACAAATGAGATATCCCACTAAAACATACAAGTCGTCAATCAAGCTTCACAAAATAAAAAAACACTTCATGAAACAAAGAATGAGCTAACTCATCACGGAAGTCATTCACAATAGGGAGGGAGCCCGGAGCCACTCACGCACCGAGGGAGGATCTCGCCATCATCGCTCTGGAGGAAGGCTCTGTAGAGCCCAAGCCCCGGGAACCCCTCTGACGCCGGCCCTTGCGAGTTGAGGTCGACACCGGCATGGGTAGCAGGGACACTTGCCGCCGACTGGGAACTTAATCTTTGGGCCTCTAGAAATAATGCAAACTTGTAACTAAAATACCTAGAAAGGTGAACTGAATGTTTGGGCCTCTAGAAATAATGCAAGCCTGAAACTGAAATACCTAGAAAGGTGAACTGAATCTTTGGGCCTCTAGAAATAATGCAAGCACTGAAAGTGAAATACCTAGAAAGGTGAACTGAATCTTTGGGCCTCTAGAAATAATGCAAGCTGAAACTGAAATACCTAGAAAGGTGAACTGAATCTTTGGGCCTCTAGAATAATGCAAGCCTGAAATTGAAATACCTAGAAAGGTGAACTGAATCTTTGGGCCTCTAGAAATAATGCAAGCCTGAAATTGAAATACCTAGAAAGGTGACCTGAATCTTTGGGCCTCTAGAAAGATTTATTACCTCCTCAAGCAGCATCAAACAATTCCATCGTGCACCACAAATCTATACCAAGTTTGATCGGGATCTACTTTTCCAAATCAGAATTAGCGCTAGAGCAAGCAAGATCAATGATATGGCCGTGAGGACAGAGAAAGAGCGAACAAACTCACCCCTCTCGCGACCTCCACTGGTAGATGCCGCCGCCCATGCGCTTGGAGAGGAGAAAAAGCAGTGATGAAGGGGCCAGGCGACCTTGAGCCGGAGGGAGGCGGCAGATGGGGTGGCGGAGGCGGAAGGAGAGGCGGCGGAGGAGAGAAGGCGGCGGCCCTATGGGGAACAAGAGGAGTCGTGCGAGAGGGGGGCGATCTGGTGTGGGCGGGGGAGATTTTTAGTTCTCTTTTAGTGGGCCGAGGATAACTAACCCAATTAGAACCTCTCCACGGGCTAGTTTTTTAGCTGGGTTAGAGCAAACTAGCTCAAACTAACCCCTCTTGTTTCGATAATTTGAGGCTATTTCAACCCAAACTAGCTCTAACTCGGGGATCCAAACAAAGAGGTATTCTTGTACATGCTACAGTGTGGACCGTAGCACATTGTTTTTATGGCCATATCACCACATTGTTTTCTACTACTGGTTCACTAGGCTACCGTGGTTCGCCTTGCTGGTTCCTTTGGGCTGCCGTGGTTCGCACTCCTCGACACTGAGTAGTACTCCCTCCGTTCCTAAATATAAGTCTTCATAGATATTTCCTTTGTGGACCACATACGGATGTATATAGATGCATTTATGTGTAGATTCACTCATTTTCTCCGTATGTGGTCCATAGTGAAATCTCTCCAAAGACTTATATTTAGGAAACGAAGAAATAATATAATACTAGTATATACCGCATCATTCTTTGCTCCTTCTTACTACTCCGACATGTGGGAGAGCCGACATCCGAATCGGCGTGTCATGCACCAGATTAGGCGGAGCGGAAGGGGCATCACCCGGTCGGGCGCCGATAATTCATGACTATAGTGAGTGGTCATATCACAAGTCTTTCCAGCGATGTAGCGCCGTCAAATCGCACAGCCCACTCGCTCACCCTCCTCGCCTCTCTGTCAAACCGCCTACCCGAAAGCGCAGCGCGTCTTGCCGGGAAAAGCCCGCCCTCAACTTTTAACTACGTGAAAATAGTTCGAGCTTGTTAGTTCTATATAAATACAGTACTTACTGTATGTTTATTCACCCGTGGGGTTGTTCAATGAATGGAGGCGGGGAGCACAAGTGAACAATCTTGTAGTACTACTAGTAGTAAGTAGGAGTCGTCTGATAGTCACCTTAAATAGAGTTTCTTTTCTTTAATGCCACGTACACAAATTGAAGCGCTTGTTGTGGAGAAAAAGATAATCACTCCACTATATATGGGCCTTGAGGGCTGGCGCTTGCTTTACTAGGGTTGCTCTCTTCATTCTCTCATCCTCTCGGATATAAACAAGACAGCGGTAGCGACATTTTCTCTCTGCTCACGCTGGTCACAGATCCGGCGGATCCCTCGGCGGTGTGTGTAAAGGACTAAAGGTGCATCGTTCACGCGGTCATCGCCCATGAGGAGAAACCCACAGCTGCGGAGGGCCCGATCCTCTGCCGTGCCATTCTCTCCGACCGGCGCCCGGCTCGGGAGGTCCTCCGACCCTTCTTCCTCCCTGCCGTATTGTCCATGAGATCCGACCTGCCGCCGCCGACATCCGGCGACCCTCGGTATAAGTTCTTGAAAGCGGCCTTGCTCTCTGCCTGACTCCCCACGTGTCGCATGTGCATCTTTTCTACTCCCATCAGCTCTTCCAAAGCCACCTAAATTTTAGTATTATTAGAGGTAAAGCTACTTCATGCATTGAATCTAGGGCTTTGTTCAAACAACGAAGAAAGGGGAAAGTTGTAGCATGAATCTAGGACTTGATTCAAGAGGAAATAATATGGTGAAAGTAGTAGAGGCCGGATACCCAACGGTCTCTTGGTTGAAAAAGGAAATAATGGGAAAGCAGTACAAAGCTGGATAAGGAACATATCTATTATTGGTTGAAAAAAGGATAGAAAGTGGCGGTGGTGGACAAGTCAGCAGAGTATGTCGAGGATTAGATTTGCTGCCATCACATAGTAAAGGTCTCGAGATTAGATTTGCTGCCCTCACATAGTAAAGGTCTCGGGATTAGATTTGCTGCCCTCACATAGTAAAGGTCTCGAGGATTAGATTTGCTGCCCTCACATAGTAAAGGTCTCGAGGATTAGATTTGCTGCCCTCACATAGTAAAGGTCTCGAGATTAGATTTGCTGCCCTCACATAGTAAAAGGTCTCGAGTTAGATTTTCTGCCCTCACATAGTAAAAGGTCTCGAGGATTAGATTTGCTGCCCTCACATAGTACAAGGTCTCTAGGATTAGGTTTGCTGCCCTCACATAGCATGAACAAACTCGGCATCACCACTTTATGCCTCCTTGTAGGTACATTGTCTTGATCGTCCACATCGCATGTCCTTATACCAACCTTTTGCTGTTGTTAATGTAAGGCGCATGTAAAATGAAGCGATCCTGCTTTGTTACCTTAGGACATGTCTAACTAGTGTTATTGTTAATCTAATGCCTCCGGTGATAAGATGCAATTAAAGCGTGTTACAAATGGCTCCTTTACGCTCTTTGAGTGTCCTGGTGTCCCCACGGTCCCATGCCCTTAAACCAACTCTTTAGCTATTGTTGATTTCTTGTATGCAGTAAACAAGCAATGCCACCATTAAAGTAATCCCATATTTGAGGAATCTCATTGTTGATCGTAATGCTTACGGTAACATGAAGCATTCTTGACGTTTAAAATTTCTCTTGTCCTTGCGTGATTGCCATGAACATAATTAAGATGCTTCTTTTCATTTTGTATATGTTTAGTATATTCTTATTGACCAGCAACTAATTACTTTCTATCTTTTTGTGCGAGATAGGGATATCCATTTCACCTTGTTGCTATTGTGACCTTTTGGTGAACTGCACAAAACACTTTTTGGAATGAGTGTCTTGTGCAGTTCAACTAAAATGTCACGTGGGCAACATCTCTCAATTTTGGTGGAAGCGCACAAAATGGTGATTGGAGTTTCAAAATCTCCGTCAAGTTCTCTTTGGTAATCTCGTGCAACATTTTATTAGCCTTTGCAAGATGGAGCCGTCCTTTGTCACCACAATGGCACTTTATTTTAGTGGAACGCACAAAGGATAAGAAAATTATAGTTGCACCTTACATGAGCGGACAGCCAACCTTAATGTTCCTCAATTTTAGTGCAACTACTAAAGAAGAACTGCCAGACTCACAAGAGCAAGTACTTCTTGCTAGCTGAATGATGCAATCTTTGCTTCATTTCAGGTGAACTGAGAAAAAAGCGCATGAATTGAATCATGGAACTCCAGGCAGACCTCATCCAAGTAGAGCTGGAGGTTGAGTTCAAGGAGGCCGCTATTAAAGCGAAATCATGCTCTCTGTCTCCTTGTTTGTCTTTGTGCAAGCAGGAATACTCAACTCTGAGATGTTGTGACGGTCAAGAGCATTAGCCAAGTTCTTCCATTGTATGACATGGCTAGCCAAGATGGATTTAATCCCGATATTCACTTTATCAAAAGGCTCTAATGGGTTGGTTACGAATCTTGCAAGCTGGGAATCGATGAGATGTGTAGGCATCTTTGTTGTACTTATTATTTGAATCTTATTTGTTGGTTACGAATCTTGCAAGCTGGGAATCAATGAGATGTGTAGGCATCTTTGTTGTACTTATTATTTGGATCTTATTTGTTGGTTACGAATCTTGCAAGCTGGGAATCAATGAGATGTGTAGGCATCTTTTTGTACTTATTATTTGGATCTTATTTGTTGGTTACGAATCTTGCAAGCTAGGAAACACGGCATGATGATGCGAGAGGACAACAACCATAACAAACAGTTCAAACTTGGTAGTATTATCTTTGTGAAAGTCGACAAATGTGTTGATCGTAATGCGTCACGAGAATAATAATTCTAATTGTTGTGCATGTTGATCCGTGGCTTGATAGAGCGGCGAATGCATTGCTTGTTTTAAGTATAAATTTCTATTAAAGCTAATTAAATTTAAGTAAAGTGACCACTAACTCTTGTTATTACAGTACCAATCTGAGACCCATGTCGGACCCGATTCAAGTCACATCGACCTGGCGGTAACACCTCATATCACTTTTCGGCCTCACATACGGTATTCCACAGGTGTCGCCTTACCATGGCCGGGACCATTTGTGCCTTCGGCTCACGTATATGATAGTGTCGCTAGCATCCATATGACAGAGAACCGGGCGAGATGGCTAGTCGTGAACCCAAGCGGCACTAACCCATGGGGACAAGCATACATGAATCAACTTGAGCATGTCGGATCGACAGCGTGTGAATCAGGCTGTAGCAGCTAACGAGGACTACAGGAACCGGGCTGTAGCAGGCTAAGCGAGGACTCGGATGTCACCGTGTGACATTTCCCGAAGAACGAGACACAGAAGCGAAGTGAAACACATGCCGGCAGTCAGCGTCACGAGAAGTAGTCTTTGGGCTAGCGGGACTCCTATGGCTCAAGGAAGCACTAGACTACATTTCCCCATAAGAGAGGCTGCCAAGGATAAACAACTAGATTGTCGGATCCCACACATACCAAGCATTTCAATCATACACACAATATGCTCGATATGTGTAAATACAACATGGCATCACAACATAACTCTACGACTCAAGTATTTATTCATTAGGCTCCGAGGATCCTGCCGAGTACATGCGGAAGCTTAACATGTCTGAGTACAGACATCTACAAATGAAAAAGGCTGAGAAGCGACTATCTACCAGATCTGCGAGGCACAAGATCGTAGGCTGAGGTAACAAGCTAAGCGTCGAAGTCACAGCGGAACTACTAGTGAGGCTGAAGTCTCTGCAAAAACATAAATTAGGCAAGCGTGAGTACAATTGTACTCAGCAAGACTTACATCGAGAACTAACTACATATCGTCATTATCAACAAAGGGGTGGTGGGGTTTAAGCTGCGGCAAGCCAGCTTTGACTCGGTGGCTATCTGAACTACATTGCAAGTAACTCTTTTGAGGTGGCGCTACGAGTCCACATATTCACCATATCAATACACCACTATGGATCCGCTCCGTCTCCCTACGAAGCGCCATCCATAGCACTCACGCTTATCTTGCGCATTTTAGAGTATCCACTTTCACTTGTCTATGAACTGTTATAGGCAACCCGAAGTCCTTTACATGCGGACACGGCTATTGAATAGATCATATTAACCTGCGGGGTGTACTTCTTCACCTGCGCTCTCACCACTTATCGTTGTTTACGAAATGTACTCGGCAACCTTCAGCGGAAGCCCGGTGAGGGTGTCGGCCCGCGACGACTAACCACAAGTCTCTCGTCGGGTTTATCACCTATTCGGGTTCCATCCGCAAGGAGATCTGGCGGGGTGTCGCTCACGGCCCCAAGCGATGTGAGCAGGGTTCCCAAGCCCACCTCGACGGGTGGATCTCGCTTGGTACACCGTGCCATGGTGCCTAATCATCCCAAGCTCACTGTCTTGGGTGCCACTTGGTAGACTACTAACACTACCTACAAACACGGAAACTAGTTGCAACTCCTGTCAGGAGATCAAGTTGATTAATAAGTCGAGAGGGGCGAGTTCACGGAACCCAATGTGTGGTAATGCTGTTCATGGATCACAAACACAGAACTCAGTTCACGAGCGGTTTCAATGAGACAACCCACCATGTACTCCTACATCGCCTCTCACGCTACCTTTACCAAATCGTGTTCACACTTAGCTCTCAACAATGAGGACATGTTCACCACATTCCAATTCATCCCGATGAATCGGACGACTCAACTCTAAGCGTGCAGGCATGACACACAAGCATGAATGAGTAGGCACATCAGGGCTCAAACAACTCCTACTCATGCTAGTGGGTTTCATCTATTTAATGTGGCATTGATAGGTCATGCAGAGGATAAGGGGTTCAACTACCGCAGCATGTAACAGTTGAATCGTTGTTGTCCTAATGTAGTAAAAGAGAGCAGGAGCAAGAGAGTGGGATTGTATCGGAATGAACAAGGGGGTTTTGCTTGCCTGGCACTTTTGAAGATATTATAGTTCTTCATTGGTGTCATCGAACTCATCGTCGGAACCACGTCTATCGAGAGGGGACAAATACCGGCAACACAGAAGGAAACACAATCAATGCAATGCACAATATGATGCATGATCATGACATGGCAATATGCTGTGGTTTGGGCTAATGCAACTAGTAGCAGATTAAGTGAAGTTGGTTTGAACCCTAGGTTGAAATTCAAACTCCATATGTGATTATTCAAATGCCATTTAATTGATTTGACCTAAACAGTGAACAAAAGTTGCTCTAACATGCATGAAAACAGTACAGATGGGTAGATTGGATTTTTCTGATCATTTTTCATATATAATTTGTTTCATTTGGAGTTATGGTTGAATTTCTATGAATTTTAGAAGTTTGCAACATTTTACGGAATTTCCTATATAGAATAAATCCAGAAAATAAGTTCTTGCATCGACATGACATAGGTGTGGCGTCAGCAGGTCAAATGGGTCGGCCAGGTCAAACGACATGTGGGACCCATCGTCGATGTCTCGGGCTGGTTAGTGTCCGCGAGACAAGTGGGGCCGATCAATGGCCCGCGTCGGTAGTCAACGCCCGGCGTGGGGCCTTGTGATTAAATAAAACTAAAGAAATTAAGCTGGTGTTAGTTAAGGCGTGGGGCCCAGTGAGTCGTGAGAGAGGGGTTAGTCGGTGGCACCATTAGCCACTAATGAGGATGCTGCGTCGGCACGGCGGAGTTAACCCGCCCGGCCAAAACAGCGGAGGCTCGCCGGACTTGAGCTACTGGCGGCTGGACTCGCGGAGACCACGGGCGTAGCCGTGCTCTCCGCATCGAGGAGGTGGGTGGCCAGAGGCGCCGGGCTCGCGGAGCAAGCTCGCTGGCGGTGCGGGGGTTGGCGAGTCGAGATTGGTGCTACGGTGCGAGAAGCGAGCGGAGAGGGGAGGATGGGCGAAGCTCACGGTGATCGTCGTGGGGTGGGCGGCGAGCTCGGCGATGACCGGAGCAAGCAGGCGGCGGAGGCGATCTCGTGACCGCAGGTTGAAGAAAGCGATGGTGAAGGCAAGCGGAGCTTCCCGACTCACTTAGTGCGGTGAGGAGGAGGAGAAGGTCGGCGGAGCTCAGGATGTCGGGGAGGTGGGGCGGTGGGCTGTGTGCGTGGGGATTCTGACAGCGCGTCCATGGAAGCTTGACCATGGCGGGAAGCAGGCGAGGAGAGTTGTTGAGGGCGAATGGAGGGTCCAGGGTCAGGCGGCGGCGTGGAGCCTGCCGAGTCGGCCTTGGCAAGCAAAAAGCTGGAGTGCCGTGGTGAGCTCGCTTCATGGCGTCCTCCTCCACTGCTGGCGGGGGCCAAGCGGTGGTGGCATGAGCCGACCACAGTCTTTGAGCCGCCAGTGGGCAGTTGGTGGTGCCAGTTAGTTTCCTCTGCTCTCTTTAATTGTTTTGTTTTCTATTTCCCTATAATCTGTATTGATTTAGTAAAATACTAAACCATTTTATAAAATCTGGAAGTAATTAGGGGTCTTGTCAGAATTATTCGGTGACCCATAACAACTTCCAACATTTTGGAGCATCTAAAATATATATAGCATTTAAATAGCTCCAATTCAAATATGTTTGAATTAATTCAAAGCCCAAATATGTCCTGCAAAAATGTAAACCATTTTTGGTAGATGCTTCCACCTCAATCCGAAATGTTGAACATTTTAGGAGGGCATTTTGAGTTCGGTGAAAAGATTTTATTTTTTGACCCTAGTTGAATTCATTTGGTGCTAGGGCTTGGATCAATCCCCATTTCAAGTTTCATGAAATTTAAACATGATGCATGGATGCAAAGCCACTAGTTACAAGCAAACTCTAGGGCTGTGACAACTCACCCCCACTAAACAAGAATCTCGTCCCGAGATTCAAGACGTGAGGTAAGAAGATAGAGGGGACACAAAGCTACCACAATCTTCAAGATCCAATTGCTCTTCTCAAAAATGGTGATTCATTGCATCATTTTGATCTTGACATCTTGCTTTGAGAACTCCATTCAACATGACCACGAGAAGAAATGAAAACTCTAGAGGAATCCATCCTCACGGAGGATTGAGCAATGACGATAAACTCACGAGAATGAGGCATAGAACACCTCTTGAGCTGAGATGATCAAACACACTTGGGAGGATGGAAGAACAGATGGCGGGGTTCAATTTGGTGAGCAACAATTCCACGCTTGAGGAGATGGTGAATGGTTTCAAGATAGCGATGAAATAACGCCATGATTCCATAACGGGGCACCTTAGAAGGTGACTCATAGAATTATTCCCTTAAGTGGCAAAAGAATTGCTTTTGATACAGAGATCATTGAAACCCTTTATGCCAGCCTAAGGCAATCACAAGCGATCGTTCAAAGGAGTTGGAAGGAGCGACATACTCAGTTGGAAATGAAACTATGGTTATAGAACAACTCGGTAAATGGAAGGCACATTCGAGTTGATACCAAGGATATAACCTAGTATTGGCGTGCTTTCAAGAACTTGAGCATTTCCATATTCATCAAGGTTTTACCAACATCCGTGAGGATCACGGCAACACATCATACTACCATGATGAGCGGTGATGGAGGATGCAGGTGCAAAGGGGACATCACTTACTCGGATTTTCCTTAGCAATGCCAACGAAGCAAATCTAGATGATCGATCGAGAGACATTTAGCACTCCGCTTCTAATGTTCTCCTTGATGTGCTAGCTACCACAGTCATGCTTAAAAAGCATCAACATGGCCATCAAGCAAAGGTCGGACTTCGGAAGCACAAAATCCATAAGGAACAGCTTCTAGATTAAGTCAGGCGAAATCCTCATGGGAAGTGACCAAACGGCTTAAATAATATACTACAATAATGGTGCTTCCAGCTAGGTGCATCCACTTCACTGGAACTTATATCATAGTTCTTGGGAGAAGTTCCAACCATCATATCTGCATGAGATTCAGATCTGGTTGGTAACAGGGTAATTCAGACAACGTGTCTGGAAAAGAAAGATTGCAACACAAACCGACGAGATGACGTTGTGAGATTCTCGGGGAGTGAACTACGATAGCAAGCTCCAAAACATGAGCTGGTTCTGCTACAACATGTGAACGTGTTGTCCGAGACAAGCATGAGCACATAGTAGTCTTATAATAAAACGCTACCGAGTTCAGAAGGGGAACCATCATCTAGGATATCGAAGTCCTTGCATAAGTCTGGATCCTAAGAAGGAACTTCTTCTTCTTGAACAAATCAATCAGTGGCTTGGTGTGCTAGGAACACATATGGAGTGGAGGTAATTAATCTACCAAACCATAGAGTACTTAGCACAAATGCATGGTGACTTGGGATGATTCAAAGGAAGCAAAAACAAGCTCCACTGAATTCACGGCGGCAACTTGCATCGATTGCACGTGAACTTAGAGGAAATCGCTACTTTCATCCAAACATATGCTTCATGAGCGGAACATGAAGGCATTGTTTACAAAGTTTCAACACTAGCCTAATGTTTAACACGAATCATGGGGAGACAAGATCTGGCGATGGGCTCAATGACAACTCACGGAATTTCCATAGCCTTTGGACCTCCACCATCATGTGAACACGGTGATAGCATTGGTGGACCAAAAGATGTAATGGTGTATGCTCGAGGAATCAACCACGAGTAAGAAAACATTACGAATATCGTTAGTTCTAACAGTTGACGATAGCCCAAACTCAAATCAAGGTTTGGTCAAGACAATAGATTCAACAACTGATCACGGGGATCAGTCGATGAGGATATCATCTTTCTTCAACACACACACACACACACACACACACAATGATATCCCTTGGTGATGAACTAAGTCGGACAAGCTTTCATCTTTCAACTCTCAAAGTTGTTGTCCAACTTAGCCAACTAGCTCAGGGGTATCCAGCACAGATTCTTGGAGAAGGGGTGGTTACAAGAAACCAATTTGATCATGAGCTCAACATAGCGGTCAGGGAACAACCTGGTGATACCTCCGAGAAGACATTCGGAGAATCACGAACCACCGGTATGTTACTAAGCTCGAGAACAATCTTGCTTTTCAGGGCAGACGATATGATTCAAAAGCGAGGATTAACACAATCCTAACTCATTGATCGAAGAGTGCACCAAAACAGGGACTAGGTAGCACAATCTATCTTAGCACAATGGTTCGAGGAACCAACACGCTAAGAATGAAGTTATTGTCCTTTATCTACCGGGCAACAAGGTTGCTAGGGTATTGATTTCACACATCATAGTTCCGTGTCGGCATTCGGTTGCGACAAACGGGCGAGGAATGAATAATGATGGCGAGAAGTATCACTCGTCAAGAATCCATAAGAAGGTGAAATTCTCATGACATTCCTAACATAAAGTGGGTAATACTTGGTAGAAACGGACCAAAAGCATGATTGCATTTGATCATGGAATACAACTGCTTTGATCCAATCCTGAAAATGGATGAGATCTTTGGAGTTTGTTTACGCTAGTCATTCCGAACTAGAATGGCGGCGGACCACAAGAGTAATAGGCATCGATGAGCGATATGCGCATACTCTTGACTATCAATTGATAGATGATGGTGAATACAAATGAAGAGGACAACTCAAGGGACATATATCTTTACGAGTTGTGGATGCATAGATTAATATGTCGAACCAAGTTCAACATGTTTCTTCGGATAACCCATGCAAGAAGGTAGAAGCGGGAGAGTCACATCATAGAATCGAGAACTCGTCAAGAGCACTCTTATTGTGATCTTTTGGTTCAACGAACTTCCACCAAGGATGGTTCATGGTATTAGGAAGAATGATATACCACGGACCTCGAGGACTATCACAAGGGTTACTAATATCCTAAAGGTACGAGCAACACTAACAACATGAAGTTAGTAGGGTGAATCTCGGGTTCAAGAACCCAGAAATAGAAGGCCTACTAACTAAATGGCGTCACAGGATGCTTTCGAGAATGATGGCCAAAATCATCACACTGGGAACACAAAGCATGGCTGGATTACTAGGTGACTCCCTAAAACACCTAGGGTCATAATACTAACTCCAACATATATGTCGAGGCAATAGAGTACCTCAACTCACCGATTAGTGTGGTTAATCGGCCCAAAGGAACATCGAGAACGGACGGAAAGGATTTGCAAATGCATCCAGACTATTTAGAAACCTGGGATGACTCGGACAGCATAACGGCTATAAATGCTCAAAATATTTGAGACAACCTGCAAAATAGTGGCATGACCACTCAACATCACAATATCAAGGTTCTGAGGCCAGCTATGAACACACGGAAGTAGTAGGAACTGAACTGGGGCTTGAAACCATCAATCCTATAAGTCTACGGATTAGTAACACGTGATCCTGATAGAAAGATGAGAAGCCTAGTTCTTAATCCCTGTACAAAAGAAGAGGATGACTCAGATCAGAAGGCCATGAGGTATAAGGAGTAAAAAGATCCTTACGTTCCATCCCACAATCAATTCCCCTACATATAACTAAAGCATTTCTAGACTCAACTTCGACCAGTTTGGCTTGGTAATCCTACAGGCGATCGGGCTCGATACCAAAGCTATCGGGACCCGATTCAAGTCACATCGACCTAGCGGTAACACCTCATATCACTTTGCGGCCTCACGCGGTATTCCCACAGGTGTCGCCTTACCATGGCACAGGACCGTTTGCGCCTTTCAGCTCACGTATATGATAGTGTCGCTAGCATCCATATGACGAAGAACCGGGCCGACATGGCTAGTCGTGAACCCAAAGTGGCACTAACCCATGGGGACAGGCATACATGAATCAACTTGAGCATGTCGATTGGCGGCGTGTGAATCCGGGCTGTAGCAGCAGCTAACGAGGACTCAGGAACCGGGCTGTAGCAGGCTAAGCAGGACTCGGATGTCACTGCGTGACATTTCCCGAAGGACAGACACATGAACGAAGTGAAACACATGCCGGCCAGTCAAGCGTCCTGAGCAGTAGTGCTGGGCTAGCAGGACTCCAGTGAACCGGGCTGTAGCGGACTACTACATTTCCCCATAAGAGAGGCTGCCAAGGATAAACAACTAGATTGTCGGATCCCACACATACCAAGCATTTCAATCATACACACAATATGCTCGATATGTGTAAATAGAACATGGCATCACAACATAACTCTCTGACTCAAGTATTTATTCATTAGGCTCAGGGGCGAGATATTACAAACATGGGTCTCATGACCCAACATTGAAACATACAAGTCAAAGCACATGCGGAAGCTTAACATGTCGAAATCTGAGACATCTACAAATGAAAAAGGCTGAGAAGCGACTATCTACCGAGATCTGCCGAGGCACAAGATCGTAGCTGAGGTAACAAGCTAGCGTCGAAGTCCAGCGGAACTACTAATGAGGCTGAAGTCTCTGCAAAAACATAAATTAGGCAAGCGTGAGTACAATTGTACTCAGCAAGACTTATCGAGAACTAACTACATATGCATCATTATCAACAAAGGGGTGGTGGGGTTTAAGCTGCAGCAAGCCAGCTTTGACTCGGTGGCTATCTGAACTACATTTGCAAGTAACTCTTTTGAGGTGGCGCTACGAGTCCACATATTCACCATATCAATACACCACTATGGATCCGCTCCGTCTCCCTATGAGAGCGCCATCCATAGCACTCACGCTTATCTTGCGCATTTTAGAGTATCCACTTTCACTTGTCTATGAACTGTTATAGGCAAACCGGAAGTCCTTTACGCGGACACGGCTATTGAATAGATCATATTAATCCTGCGGTGTACTTCTTCACACGCTCTCACCGATTATAAATGCGTTTACGACATGTACTCGGCAACCTTCAGCGGAAGCCCAGCGAGGTGTCGGCCACGACTGGCTAACCACACAAGTCTCGTCCAGGTTTATCGCCTATTCGGGTTCCATCCGCAAGGAGATCCGGCGGGGTGTCGCTCACGGCCCCAAGCGATGTGAGCAGGGTTCCCAAGCCCACCTCGGCGGGTGGATCTCGCTTGGTACACCGTGTGCAGTGCTGGTCATCCCAATCCCACATGCGGGTGCCACTTGGTAGACTACTAACACTACCTACAAACACGAAACTAGTTGCAACTCCTCGGAGAGATCAAGTTGATTAATAAGCGAGAGGGGCGAGTTAGGAACCCAATGTGTGGTAATGCTGTTCATGGATCACAAACACAGAACTCAGTTCACGAGAATGGTTTCAATGAGACAACCCACCATGTACTCCTACATGGCCTCTCACTGCTACCTTTACCAAATCGTGTTCACACACTTAGCTCTCAACAGTAGGACATGTTCACCACATTCCAATTCATCCCCGATGAATTAGACCTGACTCAACTCTAAGCAGTAGCAGGCATGACAAACAAGCACGAATGAGTAGGCACATCAGGGCTCAAACAACTCCTACTCATGCTAGTGGGTTTCATCTATTCTTGTGGCAATGACAGGTCATGCGAGAGGATAAGGGGTTCAACTTCCGTAGCATGTAACAGTTAAATCGTTGTTGTCCTAATGCAGTAAAAGAGAGCAGGAGCGAGAGAGTGGGGTTGTATCGGAATGAACAAGGGGGTTTTGCTTGCCTGGCTCTTCTGAAGATATTATAGTTCTTCATCGGTGTCATCGAACTCATCGTCGGAACCACGTCTATCGAGAGGGGACAAATACCAGCAACACAGAAGGAAACAAAATCAATGTAATGCACAATATGATGCATGATCATGACATGGCAATATGCTGTGGTTTGGGCTAATACAACTAGTAGCAGATTAAATGAAGTTGGTTTGAACCCTAAGTTCAAATTCAAACTCCATATGTGATTATTCAAATGCCATTTAATTGATTTGACCTAAACAGTGAACAAAAGTTGTTCTAACATGCTTGAAAACAGTACAAATGGATAGATTGGATTTTTTTGATCATTTTTCATATATAATTTGTTTCATTTGGAGTTATGGTTGAATTTCTATGAATTTTAGAAGTTTGCAACATTTTCTGGAATTTCCTATATAAGAATAAATCCAGAAAATAAGTTATTGCGTCAGCATGACATAGGTGTGACGTCAGCGGGTCAACTGGGTCGGCCAGGTCAAACCTGACCTGTGGGACCCATCGTCCTTTATCTCGAGGCTGGTTAGTGTCACAGACAAGTAGGAACGATCGATAGCCCACGTTAGTGAGGTCAACACCGGCAGCGTGGGGCCTTTGTGATTAAATAAAACTAAGCAGAAATTAAAGCGGGTGTTACTTAAGGCGTGGGGCCCAATAGTGATGAGAGAGGGGTTAGTCGGTGGCACCATTAGCCACTAATGGCGGTGCCACGTCGGCCGCGGCGGAGTTAACCCCGGCGACAAAACAGCGGCGGAGGCTCACGGACTTGAGCTACAGGCGGTGGTGGACTCGCGGAGACCACAGGCGTAGCCGTGCTCTCCGCATCTAGAGGAGCAGGTGGGTAGCCGCAGGCGCGGAGCTCGCGGAGCAAGCTTGTGGCGGTGCGGGGTTGAGGCGGTCGGGATTGGTGCTACGGTGCGGGAGAGCGAGCGGAGAGGGGAGGATGGGCGAAGCTCACGGTGATCGTCTCGGGGTGGGCGGCGAGCTCGGGCATTGGCCGAACAAGCAGGCGGCGGAGGCGGCAGCAGCAGTGAGCAAGCAAGCTTCGGCTCACTTGGCGGTGAGGAGGAGAGAAGGTCGGCGGAGCTACAGGAGGTGTCGGGGAGGTGGGGCGGTGGTGTGTCTTGGCGGGATTCTGTGGCGCATCCATGGAGAGCCGGCCATGGCGAGAGGCAGGCGAGGAGGCGTTGAGGCGAATGGAGGTCGAGGGTGGGCGGCGGCGTGGAGCCTGCCCAGAGGTCGAGCCAGCGATCGGCAAGCTCTTGGTGCCTTGGTGAGCTCGCGCTCGCCCGGCGTCACCTCCACACACTGCTGGCGAGGGGCAAGCGGTGGTGGCATGGGCCGACATAGTCTTGGGCACGCCGGTGGGCCGGTTGGTGGTGCCAGGTTAGTTTCCTCCTGCTCTCTTTAATTGTTTTTGTTTTTCTATTTCTCTGTAATCTGTTTTGATTTAGTAAAAATACTAAACCATTTTATAAAATCCTGGAAGTAATTAGGGGTGCTGTCTGAATTATTCGAGTGACCCATATCAACTTCCAACATTTTGGAGCATCTAAAATATATATAGCATTTAAATAGCTCCAATTCAAATATGTTTGAATTAATTCAAAGCCCAAATATTTCCTGCAAAAATGTAAACCATTTTTGGTAGATGCTTCCACCTCAATCCAGAAATATTGAACATTTTCAGAGGGTATTTTGAGTTCAATGAAAAAGATTTTATTTTTTTGACCCTAGTTGAATTCATTTGGTGCTAGGGCTTGGATCAATCCCCATTTCAAGTTTCATGAAATTTAAACATGATGCATGGATGCAAAGCCACTAGTTACAAGCAAACTCTAGGGCTGTGACAACCCGCTCATTAACCGACGTGTGACCGAGGGTGCATCTTCTGCCGGGCGTGCAGCGGGACGAGGAGGGTAATGCTTGTTGTCGCCTGTACACACTCAGCTTACTATTGAATCTAGTTCCCAAAGAGCTGAAAACAAACTGTTGTCGCCGCCTACACATTCGTTCACTCGAAGAGACTCCAATGGTGATCCGAGGGGTGAGCACTGCTGGATATGGACTTCAGCAAGAGTTCCCCTTTGAGTTATTTGTTCAGTCCTATGGCTGCACCAAGTTGAATGTGATGTACACCAACGATCACGGACTCGGTGAAGCTCTACGCCTCACCTCAGTCCTATGGTTGCACCAGTTTGGAGCATTCGCCGGTTCATCGGCGGCGCTGATTGCACCTTTGCTATGGTGGAGAGAAGGAAGAGCGTGGCGATTGGCCATCGGTGCAACAAGCTTGTCGACATCGAAGCAATACAAGATCATCGACAAGCTGGCGGAGAAGGACTCCGTGGTTGACCTCGCTGAGACCATCATCGACCCCGATCGCCAACATGAAGAAGGCGACCTGAACACGTGGGAGGTACCTCTGAATCTAGCCTACATAACCTCGCGGACAAGGGCGCGCATCGCGTACTCGACATATGCAGGCAGATCTTGGACATGAGGCGTGTCTGCTTCCGTAACCGACGAGTACACGGACAGCCGCAGCGTCATGATCAAGTGTGCCAAGAAGGTCTAGATGTTGTACTTTATCTGTTTATAAGCACCTTTATCATCTGAGTCTTTCATGCATTAGCCTATGTGTCGTAATTATCTGTTTTGTCCGAAATATTTCTTTTAAGAACCCATTAACCTGATTGCTTTTTAGTGGCTATTTGCTTATGTATGTAAACTAGTTCACTTGTCCGTAAAAAAACTAGTTCACTCAGTTGCCATGCTTTGAATCTCCTTCCTCCCAATATATTCCCCTCCTCAGGTGGACCCAGCAGGTCTCTGAATTTTCTCCCACTTTCTTTTTGATGTAAGCTGAGTTTTCTCCCGATACTTTCCCTAGAACCAACTCAAGCTGTCCCACGTCTAGCCTAAAAATAATAATACCCCGTACTATTAACTCATCAAATTAAAATGATATTTTATTTAAGTAAGTTGAAAGTTCTTACATAATAATAATAATAATTGTTTATATATAACTTGGCAAGTTAACTCCTAGTGATTGCGTACATAAGCTTGCAAAGATTTTACTGGCGTGCAATCATGTGTTTATGTTTTTATAACATTTCTCCGTCTAGCCCAACATGATATTTTCACCCAGCCTAGCAAGTCCGTGGATTTCGAGAAAATTGCAAATGGGATTTAAACGGGCTGCATAGATGCTACATCATTGTTTCACCCAGCCCACCAAATGGACTAAAAAACAAATGGAGTAGCTGACATGTGGGCCAGTAGGTCGAAGCCTAAGAAGGCGTTGGATTTACATCCAACGGTCGGCATTCTTCTTCAATCTCTCATCTTCTTCCCCCAGCGCTGCCAAAACCGCCTGCTCCAGCCTTCGGCGTCCAACGGTGTTGTTTTGCGCTCCTCAGCGAAACGCTACCCCGCCGACGGCCAGGCCATCCCTCCAGTCCACACCTCCTGTTATTCTCTGCCGAGTGTAGGCCCACCCCGCACCCGAACCAGTCAAGTTTCCCACTCCTCTCCGTCTGCGACTCCACTGCCGCGTCTTCCCCATCTCCGGGTCGTTCCAGTCTGGGGCCTCGCCGTCGTCCACCACCTCGGTGCGCTCGGCGCGGCGTGGTTAACATATGAAGTCATCGGAAGAGGACTGTCGTGGAAAGCGACAGCTGGGACCCCGAGGTCCATGGTACGCCGCAAGGAAAGTTCCTCCTTATTACGCCTTATGTCGTGCACTATCGTGGGAAGGGCTTACGTATTTCGCCAAAAAACGTCCCCACGGCAGGTCGGACCCACCAGCTATATCTTCGCGCGCAAGGAAGTGCCTCCTTATTACGCACCAAAAAATGAATACCCCGCTAGCTGGGACCCACCATAGTGGGTGGCTGACTTATGGGCCTACTAAGTTAGCGAGGGCGGAGGGCTTTGTCAACTTAGTCAATATAACGATTCTAGCTCCGGTGACCGTCGATGTCCATCAAAGGCCATAGTGCTTCTTCAACCTCTGGTCTTCTTGCTCCGGCCGCCCAAAGCAGCGCCGGTCGTGTCGCGTGCTCCACGCCTCTCGTGGCGGCTGTGATGCCATGAGCCTCACCGCCCCTACTACTCCCACCGCTGGCCCGGTATCCCTCTACTCACCCACACCCCATGTTATTCTGCGGCGGCGGCGGCCTCACGCCCATGACCAGACGATGAACCCTCGTACTCATCTCGGCGTGGGCATCCTTTGTCGCGTCTTCCCGGCTCGCGTCGTCCCTTCCTAGGCCTCGCCGTCGTCCACCACCTTGGTGCTCTCGGCGGCATGGTCAACGTGGTCAACGACCGACTTCCATCGAAGAAATCTTTATCGTGGAGAGGTGACAATTTGGGTCCTGACCACAGCCCAGTTTATTTGTGATTTGCCAAGTGAAAGTCGCTTTGTCGGGGCTGTTGGGCTGCAAATCTTTCAAAACGAGAGAGCTTCATTGGCTGGCGAGAAAATAGCCTATCATTAATGAGAAATGGGTTTACATTTTAAAACACATCAAACCGGCAATTAGTTTCAAATATCTTTTTTTTCATTTAGAGATTTTAAATTACATTAATTTTTATGCATGGAGAATTTGTTGGATTTTATATTGATATACATTTATTTTTAAAATCAGTTTGAATGTGAGTCAAAATTTCGGGATTAAAAACAGTTCGGACCGCACCGAAATATGCAAAATTTCGTATAATTTTTAAACCATGGCCACAATATGGGCTGTAATGCTAACAAAAAGGATATGGGCTCCAAAAAAAACCTTAAGAATTAGCAAATGGGCTGTAAATTATTAGAAATAATCTCAGATGGGTTGTATGCTATCTTCCACAGATTTGAGGCTTTCCTAAAAAGGTTGGCGCTGGCGGTGGTGTTGGATGTCCATCGAACGGCCATCATGCTTCTTCAATCTCTGCTCTTCTGCTCGGCCGCTCAAACAAGCGCCGGTGGGACTGCCTTCTCCCTCCTCCTCGCGACCGGCTGTCTTTGCAGCCTGAGCCTCACCGCCCTTGTACTCCCATCGTTGGCCTAGCCATCCCTCTACTCACCCACACTGCTGTTATTCTCCGGCGATGGCGAGCAGAACGAGTAAAACCTCGTGCAGTCATTACTCCCCTCGCGTGGGAAACAAGCTCGAGTCTTCCCTGCCTCCGTGTCATTCCCTTCCTAGGCCTCGCCGTCGTCCACCGCCTGGTGCTCTCGGCGTGGCCTGGTCAGCGTCAGTCAACGACCGACATGCATCTGAAATGGACTGTACATGGAGGCCGACAGCTGGGTCCTGACGCGCGCAAGGAAATGCCTTCTTATTATCGCAATATAATGATTCCTCCACGACATCGAGGACCCACGAAAGGGCCTCTGTATTTCGCGAAAAAAACGTTACTGCCACTAACAGCTCGGACCCACCAGCTATATCTTCGCACGCAAGGAAGTTCCTCCTTATTACGCACAAAAAAATGAATACTCCTCCTGTTAGCTGGGACCCAGTATAGTGGCAGGCTGACTTGTGGGCCTACTAAGTTGACTGGGACAGAGGGCTTTGTCAACTTAGTCAATATGCGCGATTCTAGCTCCAGTGACCGTACGATGTCCATCCAACCACTACTAGGAAAAGGGCTACTAATGGCGCACCAGTTTTGCCTACTAATGGCGCATCACTGGTGCGTCATTAGTATCACGCCACTAGAATTTTTTTCTAATGGCGCACCACAGTCGCCATTAGTATCTGATATACTAATGGCGCACTGGCGATGCGCCATTAGTTTTATGATGCGCCACTAATTATACGCTATACTAATGGCGCACACCTTTATATCTTGCCATTAGTAACAATTTTTTATTTTTCTTAATCTCAGGTCACTATTTCACCTATGAGATATCCAACACATATATATACAACAAGCATCCATATAACAATCATAGCCAACACACAAGTTCCATCATATATACATACATAGCCAACACAAGTTCCATCATATATACATACATAGCCAACACATAGTTCCATCGTTACATATTACAAAAGTTTCACATTATTCATCCAACACCGTTATCCATCAATTCACAAAAGTTTCACATTTATACAAAATAAAAACACAAATGGAAAATAAGCACTCCATCCATGCAAGCTTAGTGAATTAAATCAAATCTGCAAAATGATAAACAAGAAGTTAGAAGAAGAAAAGAAGAAGACTAGAAGAATACTAGAAGAAGAAGAACACTAGAAGAAGAATAAGAAGAATTTTGGAAAAGAAGAAGAATAAGAAGAAGACTATAAACATTATATAAACTTGATCATTTTGTGCTAACATAAGTTATTTTGGAGCTAACCTATAGGAAACTAAGCATATAAGCTCTAAGTTAGTATATTAGAGCCAACTTAGGTAAAATAAAGCTAACATATGTTGTCGGTGTACTAGGTAGAAGTACCCTAGTATCCCGAACTTGTGCCTGGGCGATTCTGCACCAGCGGCAAGGCTTGCGGGTGACCGCCAAGGTCCTCCGTGTTTCCTCAGGAGCCATTCAAGAACAAAGTATTCAAGCCAAGGAGACAAGGCCGGGCAAGAGGAGCTTGCGGGAAGGCCAACAAGGCATCTCGAGGAACTTGCCGCCTTAGCGCAGCAGCGTCCGGCGAGGCCGGTGAGCGACAAGCTTCGGACGCGACAAAGAAAGCGACCCATGACAAAGCGCTTGCCGCGACAAACTACCACTCTGTGCCAGCGCTCCGGCATATCCACCAGCGTGTGCATACAGGACCTTTCGGTAGCGCGTGGTGAAAGGCTGTCTTGACGGCGGTCTTGTGATGTGGCAGCGCAATGACAAGATTGCCATCGTGGCAGCGGTGGCGTCCTGACGGTCCCTTTTGCACTATTTGGGCGGCGTGAAGCGGGCATTTAATGCCTTTGTCCCTGCCATCAAGGTTAGGTATGATACCTTTGTGCGGTAGTTGTACCAACGCAATTCCTTTTCATTTTACCCTTGTCTCGTTGCCACCTGCCGGAGACCCTTTAGCATATAAAAGGAGGCCCATGCATAGCGTAGATGGGGGTTTGAGGGAGAAAAACACCACGCTCGGTCTCGTTAGCAGCTAGTGTGTCTTGTAGCACTCAGCGCTCGAGCAAGAACTCAATACACTCGGACATGCAGCGGTAGGAGTGTTATCTCTCGGAGAGCTCCGAAGCTGGGTAAACTGCTCGTGTGCTTCGCCTCGATCCGCTCTTCGTGCGATCTCCGCCCCCCGCCGAACCGAAAGGGGCTCGGTCCGCCGGTCCCATAGGTGTTCGTGGATCAGTTTCCCCAACATATTTGGTGCGCCAGGTAGGGGGCGTCGAGGTTGTGTGAACCTGATCCGCGTTCACGAGCTAGATCTTCATCTTTTTCATCGACATGCCACGAAGAAGAAGGCTTGGCGGCGGCTGTTCCGTCGCGTCGATCCACCACCACCGAACAAGCGGGTGGTGGGATAAGCCAGCCGAGAAGCGAACATCGACGAGGGAGCCTACGGTGCTGCCAGGTCCAAGGACAAGGCTGCGCGGACCTCGGCGTCCGTACATGCACGCGCCCATCTCGGGAGGGCGGGACCAACAGCGTCATGGTATTACGCAATACCATCGTTCGTTGGGCCAAGATCGGCTGGTGGATCTTGGGGTGCTCAAGACCAGCATGCGCCAACATGCTGGCACGAAGCGAGACACGGTCGCTGGGCGGGATCTGCTCCTTCTAACATAGTTAGAAGTCGAGCATATCCGCTCCTCGCGCCGTTCGCCCGCCGCCCACCACTCCAGCGAAGCTTTGGCGCGAGCTCAAGCTGCTCTGGATTACCCTCAGCGGCGAACAAGATCGATGAATGGAGGCCTCCATTGAGTCTCATCGGCCATGCCAGCGACACTCCAGGCGGCCGAGTACATCGCTGCCGCGGCGGGACTGCCGAGCACGAGCGATGGCGGCGAAACGGTGGGGTGCAACCACCATGCACTCTCCACCCGAAGGCCAAGATCGCCGACTCGCCGAATCCACCTCGGCGGCGACTCCACGCATCATCAGATCCACGAGCTTGTCGCGATCAGCGCCAAGTTCTTCACGAACAACAGCAAGAAGGCGCTCGAACTCGCATCGGCGCCCGAAAGCGTGGCGTCAATCGGACCAGCGCTGGGCCCTCTGTCGACATGCATGCACCGAGGAACCAAGCGACTTGCCGTCGCGGTAGGTTGCCCTGCGTTCACTCGTGAGCTGCGGCAAGTCGATGGCCCGGCGAAGAATTTCAAGCAGGCGTGCGAGAGAAATGCGGCGGCAAATCGCATCGTCGGAGTTCCTCGGCATCTACACCATCGCGGTGCGAGCTGCGGGGCGGGGCGACAAGATCTGGCCAACTACTTCCGCGGTGCTCAAGCCCAATGTCGAGATCTGGCTCATGCACTTGCGGACAACTCCATATCCTCTGGGCAGACCTATGCCATCAGTTTGTCGGCGCCTTTACGAGCGTCCACAAGCCTCATGGCTAAGAAGGCGACCTTCATCTGCTGCGCCCGAAGGAAGGAGAGCCCTGCGCAAGTACATTGAGAGATTCAGCCGCGTACGGCACAACATCGAGATGTCCACCTGCGCGGTAATCAGCGCGTTCCATCGAGCGTGCGAAACGCGAGATGCGGGAGGAGATGGCGATGTGCAAGATCAGAGATGTCGATGAGCTATATGCCTGGCCGACAAGTGTGCGTCTTTGAGGAAGGAGAAACTCCGGAGAGAATCTGAAGCGGGAGGATCGATAGTGAGGAGGCTGCCCGGCAAAGAAAAACCGGCGGAACAACAAGAAGAAGAAAGGCAAAGATGTGCTAGTCGTTGAGCAGTCCGACAGCGGAGGTGGCGCCAAGAAAGCCAAAGCTGGTAGCTCGGCGAGGAGATTGCCACAGGCACCAACTACCGGGTGTGGCGGTCGCCGACAAGCAGGGCCGGCACCAACAAGCGATCTTGCAAGATCCACCGCACCAAGGGCCATGACCTCGAGCTGCAAGAAGGTCGAGCAGCTTGTCGAGCAACAAAAGGCTGAATCTGACGACGCGACAAGGAGAAAGGCCAGGAAGGTCTTTGGAGGAGCGGCAAAAAGCGCCCGGCGAGGAGGGCCTTGCGGCAAGGCCAAGCGGCGACAAGAGGCAGACCTCCCAGCGGCGCGACAAGGATGAAGATGGCGGCAGCGATGAAGATATGGATGATGGCAAGACCGATGAGCAGGAGTTCGAGAAAGCCGCGAGAGGTCTGTGTGTTGGCGGTGGTGCTTCTCGCATACTTCACACCGCCAGCTCAAGCGGTGGGTGCGGGAAGTCAATGCGGCAGAACCACCCGTCGAGTCACATAAGCCTCTGAAATGGTCCAACGCCTATCATCTTTGATATTGAGGACCACCACGATCGCATAACTGCGGTCGGTGCTTGCCGATGTTGGTTTCACCAACTATCCGCAACCTCAAGGTCACTAAGATGCTAGTTGTGGCGGGGCGGCTTGAACCTGATCTCCTCGCGGTACTCCGAAACTCCAGATCACGATGGCGAGCTCGAAGAGGCCGGCACATTCAAGGAATCAATCCGGGAAGGAGCAAGCGAAGGAAAGATCACGTTGCCGGTGACATTTGGCGCGAGTTGAACTTCGGGGTGAGAGGTCACTTTTGGCGTTGCTGACTTTCCATTGCCTTACAATGGGATACTCGGCCATCCGGCTTTCGCCAAATTCATGGCAGCCTCTCACTATGCATACAACATCTTTGAAGATGCGAGGCCGATAAGTGTCATCTCGTCCTGGCGACAAGAAGGATGCTCTTATCTGCGCCGACAAGATCTACCGGGAAGCGGCAGCCGCAGCGGATCGCAAGTCACTTGCCGTTGAAGCTCGAGGCGAAGAAGAAGAAGACCAAGTCCGGCAAAGTTACGATGCCCACTCCGGCAAGCGCACCTCTTGGTGCTGCGCTACCGTCGAGGGCGCACCATCGAGCTCCACCGGCAAGTGTAAGAAGACAATGGCAGCTCCACGAGAGACCAAGAAGGTGTCCGCCAAGGAGGATAGCTGGTGGTACCTTCACCATCGGTGCCACTCTCGACCCTAAATAGGAAAGCGCTCGTTGCTTTCCTGCGGTGAAACGTCGGCGTATTTGCGTGGCAACCGTCGACATCCCGGTGTTCCAGGAAATGTCGAGCACCATCTTGCCGTCTGTCCTCATATGCGGCCCGTCAAGCGAAAGTCGAGGAAGCGAGCGGTGGGCGCCAGAATTCATCGCGAAGAAATCAAGAAATTGGAAGCAGCAGGCCTTGTCGGAGGTGCTCCATCCTCGTGGTTGGCCAATCCTGTAGTGTGCGCCAAGGCAAGCGGAAATGGAGGCTTTGTATCGACTTTACGATGTCAATAAAGCTTGTCCCAAAGACCCATTTCCTTGCAGCGCATCGACCAGATTATTGACTCCACGGCGGATGTGACTTGCTTTCATTTCTTGATGCATACTCGAGATACCATCAGATCTTCATGGCGAGAAGAGGATGAGGAAAACCGCATTCATCACCCCATGTGGCACATCTGTTTTTCGTCGGATGCCTTTCGGTTTAAAGAATGCTGGTTCAACATTTGCAAGGGTAGTCCATGGCGCTTTTGAGCCGCAAATACACGAAATGTGGAAGCCTACATGGATGACATAGTGGTCAAAAGCAAGGACAAAGCGACTCTGATTCAAGATTTAGAGCGAAACCTTTGCAAATCTGCGCAAGATCAACCTCAAGCTCAACCCGAGAAGTGTGTGTTTGGAGTCCCCTCGGCAAGCTTCTCGGGTTCTTCATCATCTCGGTGAGGAATTGAAGCCAATCCCGACAAGATCAAGGCCATTGAGCAGATTGAAGCACCAAAGCGCGTCAAGGATGTCGAAGACTTGCGGTTGCGTAGCTGCTCTCGGCGAGTTTATCTCTAGAGTCTGCTGGAAGCGCCCTGCCATTTTCAAAATATTGAAAAAGGCAGGTCAATGAAATGGACTCGGAGCGGAGGCTGCGCTGCAGGACTTAAAGAGATACCTCCTCCACTCCAACACTTGTCGCACCTAAGCCACAAGAGAAGTTGCTGCTATATATAGCGGCAACCAATCAAGTGGTTAGTGCTGCGTTAGTAGCGAGAGGAGGCGGATGATGAGCCGACAACCATGGCGAGATGCATCCAGCGACAAGCGAGGGACTTCACCGGCAAGCTCTGGTCCCGACAAAGATGGATCTGCTTGGTAGCGTGAGAAGATCACGAAAAGAATGGTGCAGCGCCAGTTTACTTTGTCGGTTCCCTTCTGCGGGGGCTAGGTCAAGGTACTCTGGTGTGCAGAAATTGCTTTTCGGCCTTCTCATGGCCTCGAAAGCTCGCCATTACTTCCAAGCACATGAGATCACGATCGTCACTCGTTTTCGGCTGAAGAGGATCTTGCAAAATCCGAAGCAACAGGCAGGATTGTCAGTGGGCACTTGAACTATCAAGCTTTGGCCTCAAGTTTGAAACACTTCAACTATCAAAAGCGAGCATTGGCGGAGTTCATAGCAGAATGGGCGTAACACAAGATGAAGAAATTCGAAGCGAGCATCCCGTCAAGGAAGCAAGCAAAGAGTGGCTGATGTACTTTGATGGTGCCTTCTCGCTGCAAAGCGCCCGGTCTTGGCGTGCTACTTGTTGCACCCACGGAGAGCACCTCAA
>JAHIAM010000766.1:0-26613 GCA_021605205.1 Aegilops longissima
CCACCTTACAACCTGTCCTTCCTTTAAGCTTAAATAGTCTTGATCTCGCGGGTGTGAGATTCTGAGTCCCGTGACTCAGATTCTACCAAACAGTTGCAGGTGCCGGCGATGCGGTGCAGGTGGCACCCGAGCTCAAGTGGGAGTTCGATGAGAGCGTGGTCGTTACTATGTGTCTTTTCTGATGATCGATAGTGGTGCCCGTTGGGACGATTCGGGGATCTATGTAGCATTTGGGGTATCTTCTTTTATTTTGGTTCCGTGGTCGGACCTTGAGTGTACTCGAATGATGGATGTTTATTTATGTCTTGTGTGAAGTGGCGATTGTAAGCCAACTATGTATCTCTTTCCTTATTTATTACATGGGTTGTGTGAAGATTACCTCACTTGCGACATTGCTTTCAATGCGGTTATGCCTCTAAGTCGTGCCTCGACCGTGGGAATATAGCCGCATCGAGGCGTTACAAGTTGGTAATCGAGCCTTCCCGACTTAGAGCCCCCTACTTGATTGTTTCTTTGGCGTTGTTGAGTCTAGAATGGAAAATGTTTTGAGTCTTAGGATTATATATATCGGAGTAGGATTCTTTTTACTCCCGGTCCTTAAATCGCTCTGGTGAGGTATCCGGCGTAGAGTTTTGACTCTCCTCTTCTCAAATTTCACTAAAAAATTTAGGATCAGCGGGTATCTTGGAATCGTTCCGATGGTTTTGTGGCGAGAACATTGTTCTTGGTGCCTCGACATTTAGGGGTTGTGGCGGTGTCCGGGAGTTGAGCTCCAGGTGTTGTCGTCACAATTTTATCGTTGCGATTACGGAATACACGAGTTTTACCGACATCGAAATCTCTTTTGTGCAGTTGTTGGTGAGATAACCCGATAACCCGATCTTTGGGGAGAGCTGGGAGTATTGCCATGACTTGTATAACGGATGTTTTTGAAGGTCGAGGTACACGATTTCGAAGGTTTCTTGGTTATGTGTTGTGGATGGATACAGCTGGATCTAGGTATTGTTAGTTTGGGTGATATATTTTGTGTCCCTGTGTCCCCAACACAGATTGCATAACCAGAAAGTTTGGGAGTTTATAGGTAGAATTCTAGTAACTTACGGGATATCTTTCCGGCAGATGTATGATTTGAGATTGGGGTTCAGCGTCTAGTGGTCCGCCCATTCACGATCGATTCTGATTGGTGGTGGCGTCTTAAAGAATCCTTGGCTATGCTAATTGAGGGCGTCTTGTTTGTCATTAAGTGACGTCCGCTATCGTCGTGCCGTGTGGGCCCCCACGAATTTACTGGTAGAAATTTCTATCATGTGTTTGTTCGGCTCATTCTAAAGCCAATCTTTTGTTTCGGTTGTGATATTGAGTTGTTTCTAAAATGAGATGGTGATTTCATACCTTTATCTAAGTGGCTTCTCACCTTAATGGGCGTGTGATGATTAACCACGGAATTCATTCGTTCATTCTCGTTGAATGTTTATTGTGAAGACTATATGTTGCAATTTCTATCCGTTGATTCTACTTGTCTATTTGTCTATCGAGGACTAACGGATGTCACCCTCTTGAGGATGGCTCCATGTAGCGTCGAATCCGGAGCGAAATGATGGGAATCGATCAAACCCTCCACCTCCACCTCCGCCTCCGGAGGCTTTGGCAACTATCATGGCAGCCACCAATGCCAATGCTCGAGATGATTTTGCAGCTCTTGCAGAAGCGTACTCGAGGGCAAGGCAATCAAGGAAATCAAGGTCAAGGCAACAATCAGCGCACTTTGCTACTCTCGATCGGTTCCTCGCTAATCGGCGAAGTCTTTCGGTTTACGTAGCCGAGGCCCAGACAGCTTGACGATTGGCTTGTGGACATCTGCAAGCATTTTGAATGTAGCAATGTCGGACACGAGGACTTTGTCAAGTTTGCATCGTTTCAACTCAAGGACCAAGGCTTTGAGTGGTACCAGCAATACAAAGATTCGAGAGGAGGTACGTATCATTACAGGATGAGTTCATGAGATTTGAGCTCACCACATTCCGAAAAGTGTTGTTGAGAGCAAGCGTGAGGAGTTCCGCAATCTCAAGCAAGGGAACATATACGTGTATCAATACAATATCCAGTTCGAGCTTCGCTCGCTTTGCTAAGCAAGGCGTACTGTCACAGACCCTAGAATTGCTTGACATTAGTTGCATTAAGGCATTCATGTCATCATGTTAATTTCCATGAAAATTGAAATAGGGATTGTTGAAACCCTAGCACCAATTGAATTCTAATAGGTTCAAATAAAATCATTTTCAATAATCCCAAAATGCTACTGTGAAAATGTTCATGATAAATGGATAAAGGTGAAAGCCTCTTCCAAAATGATGAACATATCCTATAGGTCATTCTGGATTTTTGAATTAAATCTTACACTATTTGAATTTGGGCATTTGAACACTATAAATAATTTAAATGCTCAAATAATGTTGGAAATGTTGTGGGCCATAGAAATAATTCATAAAGTGCACTGTGAATATTTTCAGGATTTATAAAATTGATTTGGTTTTAAATCGGATAAAAACAAAGCTGCATAATAGAAAAACAGAAAACAATTAATGGAGAGAGAGAAACCTTACCGTGCAGCCCACCGGCCCAAACCTACAGCGCCCAGCCCGCCCAACCTCCTTCTCCCCCTGCTGGCCGGCCGGTTGGCCCAGCCACCACCGCCTCCTCCTGTCGCCTTCCTCCTCTGCCGGGAGGGCAGGCGCGTGCCGGCAGCGCACGCTGCGCGCCCGCTCGCCACGACTCCAGCTGCTGCCTGCGTCCCGGCCGGCTGGGCCGAGTCCCCGTGCGCCACGCGACCCCTGGAGACCCCCCTCCTCTTCCGCACCCCTCTCCCTTCTCTCTCTCGCTCTGCGCCTCGTGCCCGAGGCACGCCGTCGCCACCGCTCGCCGTAGCCACGGCCACCAGCCCTCCCTCGCCTCGCCCGGCGTGTCCATGGCCTCCGCCTAGCCCTCTCCTCCCTCCTCACCAAGCCCCCGGCCGGAGCACCCGGCGCCGCCCCCCCATTCCCCTTCTCGGACCCTTGTCGCCGTCGCCCATGGTCGCCGGCTCCGGTGCCCACCGAACTCACGGCGGCCTCCTCGCAACCACGGTGAGCCCCAGTCGATCCCCTCTTCCCGGCTCGTCTCCCCCTCTAACCACCGTCTCCCTACGGTGAGCAGCTCCTCACCGCCCGGCTATGGCGCCCCAGCCAGCCCTGCCCGCTCGCGTCGGGCGTGTCAGCGTGCTCAGGAGACCTCGAGAACTGCGTAGCACCCGCCGCCCTCCTCTCGTGCACGCAGCCCGTAGCCACCGAACCCGAGCTCCGGCCGCCGCCAAAGCTTCGGCGGCGAATTCCGCCACCGCACCTCCGCTAGTCCTCCTAGATGCGCACGAGCCAGGCGTCCGTAGCTCCCTCGCCTCGTTTTTGGTCACGGAGGAAACCCGCTCCCTCCGCCGTCTCGGCTCCACCGGCGACGAGCCAGCAGGTCAACTCCGGCGAGTTGACCGGGTTTAGCCTAGTTGACTTCCAGTCAGCGACATGCGGGCCCTTGCGTCTAACCACTCTAGTTAGGTTTAAACTAACCTTCTAACCGGGTTAGTGCTAATTAACTAGATTAGTTTAGTTAGTCAGCGGCGTGTGGCCCCCACGTCGAGGTTTGACTAGGCGCCCTGTTGACCGCTGACGTCCTGCGACGTCGGTGTATGATAATCCTTTTATGGATTTAATTTAATTGATAAATTTGAGAAAATACCTAAACTTTAATAAATCATATAAATTCAACGTAACTTCGGATGGAAATAATTTATATATGAAAATGATCAGAAAAATATGAAGAATCTGTTTATGCCATGATCATGCATGTTTGAACAAGTTAACATCACTGAATAGGATGAATCAGGATTAGGGTAACTTATGAAATAGCATTTTGAGTTGGAATTCAACCTTGTTTGAATTCCACTCCAACTAACAGTTTATTATTGCATTAGGTGAATTCAGTACCCTAACATGATCATGCATCATATATGTGCATTGCATTGATCGTGTTCTCTCTTGTTTGCGGTAATTGTCCCTCTCGGTGAGCGGCGTCTGCGCGATGAGTTCGATGACACCGATGAAGAATTATATTATCTTGAAGTGCCGGGCAAGCAAAACCCCTTGTTCATTCGATACAATCCCACTCTCTCGCTCCTGCTCTATTTTATTGCATTAGGACAACAACGATTCAATTTGTTACTTGCTGCGGTAGCTGAACCCTTGATCCTTTGCATGACTGTCATTCCACGATAATTAGATGAAACCCACTAGCATGAGTAGGAGTTGTTTGAGCCCATGTTGTGCCTACTCATTTATGCTTGTTTGTCATGCACTGCTCTTTGCTTAGAGTTGAGTCGGGTCTGATTCATCGGGAATGAATTGGAAAGTGGTGAACATGTCCTACAGTGTGTGAGCTAAGTGTGGGAACACGATTTGGTAAAAGGTAGCGGTGAGAGGCCATGTAGGAGTACATGGTGGGTTGTCTCATTGCAGCCGTCCTCGGGAACTGAGTTACGTGTTTGTGATCCATGAGCAGTTACTACCACACATTGGGTTCGGTAACTCGACCCTCTCGACTTATTAATCAACTTGATCTCTGTCCGGGAGTTGCAACTAGTTTACGGTGTTTGTAGGTAGTGTTAGTAGTCTACCAAGTGGCACCCGATGCAGTGGGCTTAGGACAGACTAAACCTGATGGTACGGTGTACCAAGTGGCACCGGTTGGTGAGCTTGGAACCCTGCTCACATCGTTTGGGGCCGTGGCGACACCCGGCGGATCTCCTTGCGGATGGAACCGAATAGGCGATAAACACTGGACGAGAGACTTGTGTGGTTAGTCGGGTCGTGGCCGACTCCCTCGCCCGGCTTCCGCTTGAAGGTTGCGGTACATGGCGTGTCAGAGGCGATAAGTGGCGAGGCGTGTGTGAAAAGTACACCTGCGAGGTTTAATATGATCTATTGAATAGCCGTGTCCACGGATAAGGACTTCTGGGTTGCCTATATCGGTTCATAGACAAGTGAAAGTGGATACTCTAAAATCGCCAAGATAGCGTGAGTGCTATGGATGGCGTTCTCGTGGGAAGGCGGGGGCGGGTCCATAGTGGTGTATTGATATGGTGAATATGTGGACTCGTGTGCATACCTCAAAGAGTTACTTGCGATCGTAGTTCAGGATAGCCACGAGTCAAAGCTGGCTTGCTGCGATCAAACTCCACCACCCCCTTTTGATAATGATGCATATGTAGTTAGTTACGATGTAAGTCTTGCTGAGTACAATTGTACTCACGTTTGCCTATTCTATGTTTTTGCGAGAGGCGTCGGTCTCGCTAGTAGTTCGCTTGGACCTCGGCGTTTAGCTTGTTACCTCAGCTACGATCTTGTGCCTCGGCGAGGATATGGTAGATAGTCGGGCTTCTCAGCCTTTTTCATTTATAGTTATGCGTACTCGAGACATGTTTAGCTTCGCTTGTGCTTTGACTTGTATGCTCACGAGTGTTGGGTCATGAGACCCATGTTTGTAATATCTCGCTCCTCGGGCCTAATGTATAATATCTGAGTCGTAGAGTTATGTTGTGATGCCACGTCGTATTTACACATATTGAGCATATTGTGTGTATGTTTGAAATGCTTGGTATGTGTGGGATCCGACAAACTAGTTGTTTATCCTTGGCAGCCTCTCATATGGGGAAATGTAGTCTCGTGCCTCCGGCGATAGTAGTCGCTTCTGCCGGTTCACGGAGTCCTGCTAGCCACCTCTGCTTGGACACTTGGTGGCGGCATGTGTCTCGCCGTTCCTATATACATCCCTTGAAATGTCACGCGGTGTTATTGAGTCTGCCTAGCACTGCTACAGCCGGGATGCGGAGTCTGTTAGCCAGTGCTACAGCCCGACTACATCGTTGATGACCGACATGCTCGATGTGATTCATGTATACTGTCCCCATAGGTTAAGCGCCGCTTTGGGTTCACGACTAGCCATGTCGGCCGGGTTCTTTGTCACATGGATGCTAGCGACACTATCATATCGTGAGCCAAAAGCATAAGCGGTCCGGGCCATGGTAAGCGACACCGTGGGAATACCGTCGTGAGGCCGCAAAGTGATATGATGTGTTACATGCTAGATCGGTGTGACTTAGGATCGGGGTCTGACAGCGTTGGTATCGAGCTTTATTGCTGTAGGATTACCAAGCCAAACTGGTGAAGTTGAGTCTAGAAATGCTTTAGTTATGTAAGGGAATTGATTGTGGAAGGAGCGTAAGGCTCTTTTTACTCCTTATACCTCATGGCCTTGATCTGAGTCATCCTCTTCTCTTCTCTGGGGTTAAGAACTAGGCTTCTCATCTATCTATTAGGATGGCGTGTTGCTAATCCGTAGACCTTTAAGATTGTTGGTCTTAATCCCGTTCAGTTTCTACTACTCTGTATGATAGCTGTTGATCTCGAATCTTGTTATGATGTTGTTGAGTGGTTATGCCACCATTTTTACGAGGATGTCTCAAATCATTTTGAGCATTTACAGCCGTTATCTTGTCCGAGTCATCGAGGTCTCTAAATAGTCGATGCATTTGCAATCCTTTCCTTCTGTTCGATGTCCTCTTTGGTCAAAATAAGCACACTAACGGTGCGTTGGGGTAATTATTGCCTTGACATATATGTTGGAACTACTATTATGACCCTAGGTGTTTAGGAAGTCACCTAGCAATTTAGTAATCTTGTTGTATCCCAAGTGTGATGATTACGGCCATCATTTTGACGACATCCGTGATGCTATTTAGTAGTAGGCATTCTACTCTGGGTTACGAACCGAGATTCATCCTACTTCATGTTGTTAGTATTTGCTAGTGCCTCTAGGATATTAGTAACCTTTGCATTAGTCCTCGAGGTCCGTGGTATTTCCTTCTTCCAAATACTACGAACGCTTATGGCGAAGTTCCTTTGAGCCAAAGATCACAATAAGAGTGCTCTTGAGGTTCTCCATTCATAATTGTGAATCTGCCAATTCTACCTTACGCATGGGTTATCAGGAAGAAATGTTGAGTTTGCTCGACATACTAATCTGTGCATCCACAACTCAGAAAATTATATGTTCCTTTGAGTTGTTCTCTTAGATGCCTTCGACCTTCATCTATCAATCGATAGCCAAGGGTATGTGTGCATTTGTGTTCATCGATGCATTTTATCCTTGTGGTCCGTCAAGCCATTCTATTCCGGAATGACTAGGAGAAACAAACTCGATTACCTCATCCATTTCTAGGATTGGGTCAAAGTAGTTGCATCCCGCAGATCAAAGCGCCAATTCAGCTTTTGTTACTGTTCTACCTTGAGTGTTGCCATCTTTATGTCAAGAGTGTCATGGGAATTGCACAACCTCCTAGGAATTCTTGTGTGATGATACTCTCGCTATCATTATTCATTCCTCGGTTCCGTGTTGTTGTAACGGAATGCGGCAAGTGAATTGTGATGTGTGAAATCAATACCCCGAGCAACTTGTTGCTTGGTAGTGAATGGACAATATTCTCATTCTTAGCGTGTTGGTTATTAAACCATCATCCTAAGATTGATCGTGCTACCTAGTCCTTATTTACGGTGCACACTTGATTGATGAGTTAGGATTGTGTCAAGTCCTCACTCATTTGATCATATCGTCTTACCACGAAAAGCAAGATTGTTCTCGAGCTTAGTAACATACCGGTGGTTCGTGACTTTCCAAATATCTTCTTGGAAGTGTTACGGGTTGTTTCATTTGTTATGTTGGGCTCGTGATCAAGTTGGTTTCTGTGAACCACCCTTCTCCAAGAATCTGTGTTGGATATCCTGGGCTAGTTGGTTAAGCTAGACAATAACTTGGAGAGTTGGAAGATAAAAGCTTGTCTAACAGATTCGACCCAAGGGATATTCTTGTGTAGTGTGTGTTGAAGAAGATGATATCTTCATCGATTGGTCCTGTGATCAGTTGTTGGACCTATTGTCCTACCAATTCTTTGATTTGAATATGGGCCATTGTCAAGTCAAATCAGAACCAACGATATTCGTAATGTTGTCTTACTCGTGGTTGATCCCTCGAGCATACACCATTACATCTTTGGTCGACCAATATTATCACGTGTTCACATGATGGTGGAAGTCCAGTGATATGGAAATTCCGATGAGTTGCTGTTGAGCCCATCAGTAGCATTTTTGTCTCCCCCATGAGTCATGTGAGCATCAACCTAGTATTGGAAACTTGTGTAAGCAATTCTTAGTGTTTACGTTCATGAAGCATATGTTTGGATGAAAGTAGTGACTATCTCTAGTTCATGTGCTTTTGGTGCAAGCTGCCGCCATGAATTTGAGAAAGGTTTGTTTTGCTTCCTCTGGAATCACTCCAAGTCAGTCATGCATGTGCGAAATATTCTATGGTTTGATGGTGATCATCTTCATTCCATATGTATTCCTAGCACACCAAGCCAGCGATTGATTTGTTCAAGGAAGAAGTTCCTTCTTAAGAGCATGCATTATGCAAGGATCTCAATATCCTCGATCATGGTTCCCCACGAACTTCGGTAGCGTTATATTATAAGACTACCATGTGGTCATGCTTGTCTAGGACAACGTGTTCACATGTTTGTAGCAAAACCAGCTCATGTTTTGGAGCTTGCTATACGTAGTTCATATCCGAGAATCTCATAGCGCCATCTCGTCGAATTGTGTTGCAACCCTTCCTATCGGACATGATAAGTCTGAAATATCCTAACACCAACCAGATCTGAATCTCGGGCAGATATGATGGTTGGAACATTCGAACAGTTGCATTTCGTTCCCAGCTTGCACCGTCCTTGTGCTATCTCGCTATAGACGGTCTTCTTAGCAATTCTTGTCCAGGTTTATCTTCAAAAGTGGACTTACCATGGGTCTCCCCCCCCCCTCGATGATAAGCAAAATCATCCATTGCGTTGTCTTCAACAAGGTAGTCCACATCATCCATTCTAGTCCGAGTGTACCAGTCCTT
Organism: Aegilops longissima; assembly: GCA_021605205.1. Classification (NCBI taxonomy): domain Eukaryota; kingdom Viridiplantae; phylum Streptophyta; class Magnoliopsida; order Poales; family Poaceae; genus Aegilops; species Aegilops longissima. Next base: position 9,037 of record JAHIAM010000766.1, read on the forward strand.
TGCACTCCGTCAAATGATCGCTTGCGATTGCCTTAGGCTGGTATAAAGAGTTTCAATGATCTCTAATTCAAAAGTAATTCTTTTTGCCACTTAAGGGAATAGTTCTTGCGCCACCTTTCTCGAGGTGTCCGTTCACGGGATCATGATAAATGTTTCCTCGCCACCTTGACACCATCCATCATCTTCCTAAAGCGTGGAATTGTTGCCACTAATCAAACCTCGTTGTTGTTCCCCCATCCCTCTCGATGCATTTTATGTCTCAACTCGAGATGTGTCACCGTCTCGATCCGTAATGTCGATCATGTTTGCTTAATCTTGTGAAGATCGAATCATGTAAGGTTTCCCCTTCTTTACATCGCCATGTCGGGAAGATCTCGAAGGCGACAAGACCAAGAAGATGGAGTGAACCAACATCTTGAGAAAGCGATTGGATCATGGAAATTGTAATAGTTTGTGACCTCCCTTTCCCTCTTACCTCCGTCTTGAATCTCGGCGAGATTCTTGTTTAGTGGGGGTGAGTTATCACAACCCTAAATTGCTTGACATTAGTTGCATTAAGGCATTCATGTCATCATGTTAATTTCCATGAAAATTGAAATAGGGATTATTGAAACCCTAGCACCAATTGAATTCTAATAGGTTCAAATAAAATCATTTTCAATAATCCCAAAATGCTCTGTGAAAATGTTCATGATAAATGGATAAAGGTGAAAGCCTCTTCCAAAAATGATGAACATATCCTATAGGTCATTCCTGGATTTTTGAATTAAATCTTACACTATTTGAATTTGGGCATTTGAACACTATAAATAATTTAAATGCTCAAATAATGTTGGAAGTATTTGTGGGCCATAGAAATAATTCATAAAGTGCCTGTGAATATTTTCAGGATTTATAAAATTGATTTGGTTTTTAAATCTGGATCAAAAACAAACTGCATAATAGAAAAACAGAAAACAATTAATGGAAGAGAGAGAGAGGAAACCTTACCGTGCAGCCCACCCGGCCCAAACCTACCTGGCGCCCAGCCGGCCCAACCTCCTTCTCCCCCCCCTGCTGGCCGGCCCGGTTGGCCCAGCCCACCACCGCCTCCACCTGTCGCCTTCCTCCTCTGCCGGGAGGGCCAGGCGCGTGCCCAGCAGCCACGCTCGCCCGCTCGCCACGACTCAGCTGCACTGCGTCCCGGCCTTGGGGGCAGAGTCCCCGTGCGCCGCGACCCCTGGACCCCCCTCACTCTTCCCGCACCCTCTCCCCTTCTCTCTCTCGCTCTGCGCCTCGTGCCCAGAGCGCCCGTCGCCACCTTCGCCGTAGCCACGGCCACCGGCCCTCCCTCGCCTCGCCCGGCGTGTCCATGGCCTCCGCCTAGCCCTCTCCTCCTCCTCACCAAGCCCCAGGCCGGAGCACCCAGCGCCGCCCCCACCATTCCCCTTCTCGGACCAGCCGGTGCGCCGTCGCCCGGTCGCCGGCTCCGGTGCCCACCAGCTCACCGGCGGCCTCCTCGCAACCCACGGTGAGCCCCAGTCGATCCCCTCTTCCCGGCTCGTCTCCCCATCTAACCACCGTCTCCCACTATGGCCGACAGCTCCTCACGCCCGGCTATGGGCGCCGCCAGCACCCAGCCCCCCGCTCGCGTCGGGCGTGTCAGCGTGCTCGGGAGACCTCCGAACACGTAGCACCCTCGCCCTCCCCTCTCGTGCACGCAGCCCGTAGCCACCGAACCCGAGCTCGGCCGCCGCCAAAGCTTCGGCCGTGAATTCCGGCCACCCGCACCTCCGCTAGTCCTCCTAGATGCGCCTGAGCCAGGCGTCCGTAGCTCCCCTCGCCTCGTTTTTGGTCACCGGAGGGAAACCCGCTCCCCTCCGCCGTCTCTGGCTCCACCGGCTGACGAGCAGCGGGTCAACTCCGGCGAGTTGACCGGGTTTAGCCTAGTTGACTTCCCGAGTCAGCGACATGCGGGCCCGCCCGTAACCACTCTAGTTAGGTTTAAACTAACAACTAACCGGGTTAGTGCTAATTAACTAGATTAGTTTAGTTAGTCAGCGGCGTGTGGCCCCACCGTCAGGTTTGACCTAGGCGCCCTGTTGACCGCTGGCGTCCTGCTGGCGTCGGTATATGATAATCCTTTTATGGATTTAATTTAATTGATAAATTTGAGAAAATACCTAAACTTTAATAAATCATATAAATTCAACCGTAACTTTCGGATGGAAATAATTTATATATGAAAATGATCAGAAAAATATGAAGAATCTGTTTATGCCATGATCATGCATGTTTGAACAAGTTAACATCACTGAATAGGATGAATCAGGATTAGGGTAACTTATGAAATAGCATTTTGAGTTGGAATTCAACCTTGTTTGAATTCACTCCAATAACAGTTTATTATTGCATTAGGTGAATTCAGTACCCTAACATGATCATGCATCATATATGTGCATTGCATTGATCGTGTTCTCTCTTGTTGCGGTAATTGTCCCCTCTCGGTGAGCGGCGTCACAAGCGATGAGTTCGATGACACCGATGAAGAATTATATTATCTTGAAGTGCCGGGCAAGCAAAACCCCTTGTTCATTCGATACAATCCCACTCTCTCGCTCCTGCTCTATTTTATTGCATTAGGACAACAACGATTCATTGTTACTTGCTGCGGTAGCTGAACCCCTTGATCCTTTGCATGACTGTCATTCCACAGTAATTAGATGAAACCCACTAGCATGAGTAGGAGTTGTTTGAGCCCATGTTGTGCCTACTCATTTATGCTTGTTTGTCATGCACTGCTCTTGCTTAGAGTTGAGTCGGGTCTGATTCATCGGGAATGAATTGGAAAGTGGTGAACATGTCCTACTGTGTGTGAGCTAAGTGTGGGAACACGATTTGGTAAAGGTAGCGGTGAGAGGCCATGTAGGAGTACATGGTGGGTTGTCTCATTGCAGCCGTCCTCGGGAACTGAGTTACGTGTTTGTGATCCATGAACAGTTACTACCACACATTGGGTTCCGGTAACTCGACCCCTCTCGACTTATTAATCAACTTGATCTCTGTCCAGGAGTTGCAACTAGTTTCTGGTGTTTGTAGGTAGTGTTAGTAGTCTACCAAGTGGCACCCGTGCAGGTGGGCTTGGGACAGACTAAACCTGATGTACGGTGTACCAAGTGGCACCGGTTGGTGGGCTTGGGAACCTGCTCACATCGTTTGGGGCCGTGGCGACACCCGGCGGATCTCCTGCGGATGGAACCCGAATAGGCGATAAACACGGGCGAGAGACTTGTGTGGTTAGTCGGTCGTGGCCGACTCCCTCGCCCGGCTTCCGCTTGAAGGTTGCCGGTACATGGCGTGTCTGAGGCGATAAGTGGCGAGGCGTGTGTGAAGAAGTACACCCTGCGGGGTTTAATATGATCTATTGAATAGCCGTGTCCACGGATAAGGACTTCTGGGTTGCCTATATCGGTTCATAGACAAGTGAAAGTGGATACTCTAAAATCGCCAAGATAAGCGTGAGTGCTATGGATGGCGTTCTCGTAGGAAGGCGGGGCGGGTCCATAGTGGTGTATTGATATGGTGAATATGTGGACTCGTGTGCGCCACCTCAAAGAGTTACTTGCGTCGTAGTTCGGGATAGCCACGAGTCAAAGCTGGCTTCTGCGGTCAAACTCCACCACCCCCTTTTGATAATGATGCATATGTAGTTAGTTCGATGTAAGTCTTCTGAGTACAATTGTACTCACGTTTGCCTATTCTATGTTTTGCGAGAGGCGTCGGTCTAGCTAGTAGTTCGCTTGGACCTCGGCGTTTAGCTTGTTACCTCAGCTACGATCTTGTGCCTCGGCAGGATATGGTAGATAGTCGGGCTTCTCAGCCTTTTTCATTTATAGTTATGCGTACTCGGACATGTTTAGCTTCGCTTGTGCTTTGACTTGTATGCTCGAGTGTTGGGTCATGAGACCCATGTTTGTAATGTCTCGCTCCTCGGGCCTAATGTATAATATCTGAGTCGTAGAGTTATGTTGTGATGCCACGTCGTATTTACACATATTGAGCATATTGTGTGTATGTTTGAAATGCTTGGTATGTGTGGGATCCGACAAACTAGTTGTTTATCCTTGGCAGCCTCTCATATGGGGAAATGTAGTCTCGTGCCTCCGGCGATAGTAGTCCGCTTCTGACCGGTTCACGAGTCCTGCTATTGACACTCTGCTTGGACACTTGGTGGCGGCATGTGTCTCGCCGTTCCTATATACATCCCTTGAGAAATGTCACAGCGGTGTTATTGAGTCTGCCTAGCTGCTACAGCCGGGATACGGAGTCTGTTAGCCAGTGCTACAGCCCGACTACATCGTTGATGACCGACATGCTCGATGTGATTCATGTATGCTGTCCCCATAGGTTAAGCGCCGCTTTGGGTTCACGACTAGCCATGTCGGCCGGGTTCTTTGTCACATGGATGCTAGCGACACTATCATATCGTGAGCCAAAAAGCATAAGCGGTCCGGGCCATGGTAAGCGACACCGTGGGAATCTTGTGCGTGAGGCGCAAAGTGATATGATGTGTTACATGCTAGATCGGTGTGACTTAGGATCGGGGTCTGACGATTGCTGATGAAAAGAGTATGATCTATCAATTCGGGGGTGATGCGAGAGAAGATCTGCGATTAGCTCTTGTGCTTTTGAGCGAGAAAAGTATGATGAATTCTACAACATGGCACTGAAGCAAGAAGCTGCCCAGCTCAAATGTGAGGCTTCTAAGAAGAGAATCGAGGGATGCAGTTCAGTCTTCTTCTTCCTCTCAAGTGGCAGCTAAGCAGCGAAGTTCTACCTTCCTCCTCCTCCGTTCCGTCGGCCTTATCGTGAGAAGAACTCAGGTGGCGTGGATCTTCCCACCGCCTAACTTGGACTATCACAACAAGTCTAATTCTCAAGCTCCAAGGTCAAATGCTCCTTACCACCGTCCGCTCTCGGTGACTTGCAACAAGTGTCGTGAGAAGGTCACTATCGAACAAATGCTTCAACCGAGGCGCCTTCCGCCTCCTCCTCTGTGAAATCTTCCGGCAATGCGGTGGTCAAGCATCCCAAGTTTGCAAAGGTGAACATGATGAATGCAGCGAGCGGAGGATTCTTGATGTGATCATGGGTAATCTTCTTGTTAATGATATTCTGCAAAAGTCTTATTTGATCTTTGGTGCATCGCATTGTTTCATGTCGAGACCGTTTTTGCCAAGCATGATTTCACTTGAATTCTTGGTTAAACCTCTAGCAATTGTTTCCCGGGCAAGCACATGAGTTCTAGCTTGGTGGTTCGAATGTCGGTATCAAGATGGGCGATTATAGATTTCTGGCCAAACCGGTTGTTCTCGGTGACTCGGATATTGATCTTATTCTCGGAATGGGTGGCTTTATCGGCACAAAGCTCGGCTTGATTGTGCTGCCGGGGAAATTCAATTGACTCACTCTTCTAATGATGTGATCATCTATGCGCTTGTGATGAAACCATTGGTTGTTTTCCCTCAATGAGAAAGGCGAATTGGATGCTATCTCTCGATTCAAGTCGTTTGTAGTACCAAGATTTCTTTCGGAAGAGCTTGGGTATGCCTCCTCATCGGCGATTGAGTTAGTTATCGATCTTGAGCACAGCCTTGAACCCGTTTGCAAGCGTCCATACAAGCTTGGACACGATGAGCTGAAGGAATTGAAGAAGCAGCTCAATGAACAAGGCGTCTGGGTTTGATCGGACCGAGTTCATTTCCTTGGGGTTGTGGTGTTCTTTTTGTCGAGAAGAAGGATGGCGCGGACCGACTTTGCGTCGATTACCGTCCATTGAATAAGAAGACAATCAAGAACAAGTATCCACTTCCCAACATCAATGAGCTTTTGAGCAACTCAAAGGTGCTAAAGTGTTCTCAAGCTTGACCCATTATGGGTTATCATCAGATTCGCATTCGTGAACAAGATATTCCCAAACGACATTGAGAACAAGCTTTGGTTCTTATGAATATCTTGTCATGTCTTTCGGCCTTGTCAATGCTCCTTGACATTCTCTCGGATGATGAACTTCATATTCAACCCCTACACCAATGAATTCGTCTTGGTCTATCTGGATGATATTTTGGTCTTCTCCAAGAATAAGAAGGATCATGCCAAACATTTGCGATTGGTGCTAGACAAGCTTAGAGAGCATCAATTCTATGCTAAGTTCTCCAAATGTGAATTTTGGCTTGATGAAGTGCTTTATCTTGGTCATATCATCTCCGCCAAGGGCATTTATTAACCCGAGAAGGTGTCCGCAATTGTGAATTGGGAACCTCCTCGGAATGTCAAGCACTCCATGATTTTCTTGGTCTTGCAAGCTATTGCGAAGATTTGTTGAGAACTTCTCCAAGATTGCAAAGCCTCTTTCCAACCTCCTCGAGAAGCATGTGAAGTATATACGGTCTCTGAGTGTGGCGTTGCTTTCAATACTCTCAAAAGAAACTCGTCACAGCTCTGTCTTGACTCCTCTGATGAATCCAAGCCATTTGAAGTTTTTGTGATGCTTCTCTTCAAGGTCTCGGTCTTTGTGTTAATGCAAGAGAAGAGAGTTGTGGCTTATACCTCTGCGCGATTGAAGCCCAGCGAAAAGAACTACCCCCTCACGATCTTGAGTTGGCGGCGATTGTCCATGCATTGATAACATGGAGACATCTCTTGTTGAGAAGGAAAGTGGACATTTTCATCGATCACAAGAGTCTCAAGTATATCTTCACTCAGCCCAACCTCAACCTCGAGGCGGACTCGATGGGTGAAATGATTCAAGAGTACAACCCAAGTATTGAATATACTCGGGCAAGGCCAATGTCATTGCAGATGCTTTGAGCAGGGAAGGCTTCTGCAGCAGTTTAATCCTCAAGCCCTTCCAAGCTGGATCTCTGTGAAGCTTTCCATAAGCTGAATCTTCAAGTTGTTCCTCAAGGCTTTCTTGCCAACCTCATAGTCTCTCCTACTCACGGAAGATCAGATTCGTGAGGCTCAACTTACGGATACCATGGTGAAAAAGGTGAAGCGTGGTATCGACAAGGGCATTCAAGTACAAGTGCTTCCACATTGATGACAAAGATACTCTTTTCTTTGAGGACGAATTGTGGTTCCTAAGGTGATCTGAGAAAAGTCATTATGAGCGAGGCTCACAATTCGCTTCTATCCATTCATCCGGAAATGCGAAGATGTACCATGACCTCAAGCAGTCATATTGGTGGACTCGAATGAGCGAAATTGCTCAATTCGTGAATGAGTGTGATGTCTGCGGAAGAGTGAAGCGAGAACACCAAAGACCAGCTGGTCTCCTCCAACCTCTTGCTATTCGAATGGAAGTTTGATCATATTGAGATGGACTTAGTGACTGGTTTCCAAAGTCAAGCGTGGAAATGATGCTATCTTCGTTGTCATTGACAAGCTTACTAAAGTGGATCATTTTCTTCCTATCAAAGAATCGATCACAGCAGCTCGGTTGGCGAGCTATACACCTCGAGGATTGTCTCCTTGCGGCATTCCACAAGTGATCTCTTGAGACCGTGGCAGCATCTTTACCTCCAAGTTTTGGGATTCCTTTCAAAGGCCATAGGCACCAACATTCATTTCAGCACAGCTTTCCATCCTCAAACAAGTGGCCAAGTTGGCGAGTTAATCAAATCCTTGAAGATATGCTCGGGGCTTGTGTCATTTCCTTGGTATGAAGTGGGAAGATTGTCTTCCATATGCGAGTTCTCCTACAACAACAGCTTCCAAGCGAGTTCGGGCAAGGCCCATTCGAAATTCTCTATGGCGAAAGTGGCGTACTCCTCTCAATTAGTGCAGGGCAATTGAGCCAACTTCTTGGCAATGACGATCCGCAGTAGAAGAAATGTGCAAAGTCATTCGTGAGAATCTCAAAGCAGCATAATCGCGCGGAAAACTATTATGATGATAAGCACCGTGATGTGGCTTTTGAAATCGGAGACCATGTCTACCTCGCGTCTCTCAATGAAAGGTACTCGTCAACCCGGTATCAAAGGGAAGCTTGCCCCTAGATCGTGGGTCCTTTCAAGATCATTGGCAAAAGCGATCTAGCCTATCAACGAGCTTCCGTCCAACCGCCAAATGTGCGATGTGTTTCCGTGTCACAGCCTTAAGTGCTTCAAGACTCTGAGCACTATCAACCGAAGAAATTGACCTTCAAGAAGATCTCTCTAATCATGAGCACCCGTTGCTATTCTTGAAGAAACCGGCGCAAGACTGTAACAAGTCAACCAAATTCCTGAAAGTGAAGTGGTCACACCATTCCGGTGACAAGCCACGGGAGCACGAGGATCACCTCCGTTCGAATATCCGGAGTTCTTTCGGTCCTAGATCTGGGGCGAGATCCTCTTGTAATGGTGGAGTGTTGTAACACCCAGATTTAACTTTCCATATTTGTAACTCCAACTCTTGCCATTTTCGGCCTTTGTGATATGATATTCCCTCCGTGGTTGGGTTCTTGTCTTTCGTTTTTTGCATTTTGTCCATGTCATGCATTTTATATCATGTCATCATGTGCATCGCATTTGCATACGTGTTAGTCTCATGATTAGAGCATTTTCCGTTGTCCGTTTTGCAATCCGGCACTCCTATCTCCCCAGCGGCCCTTTTACGTTTTCCGTGTGCGGGTACTAAACTTTCTCGGAATGGACGAGGTTTGTCAAGTGGCCTTGGTATACCACGGTAGACCACGGTCAAGTTTGGTCATTTGGAGCTCGTTTGGTACTCAGCAGTTAACCACACTCTCGCAAAAGCCTCTTTTAAGTTGCAGCCCAACACCCTTCAAAACAGCCCAATAACCCATCTAAGTCACTTCCATGCTCTCCGTCGTTCGATCACGATCGTGTGGTAGCTTCACCTCATTTGGACTCTCTAGCTCCCTCTATGCCTATTTAAACACCTCCCGTCCAAATCCGGGTCTTCTTCCCCGAAACCTAAAAATTCATCCGCGCGTCTGGACCCGTCCGCCGCCGCGGACGAAATCGACGCCGCCCGCAGCCGGTGGCAGCGCGCCACATAGCCCCCCGCCGCCTCGCAGCAGCGCCGCCCGAACCAGCAGCGAGCCCTCCCGGCTTGAACGCCGCCGCGCCTTCGCCCGCGAGGCGCCGAGCCCGCTCTCGCTCGGCGGCCGCCCGCCGCCTCCTCTGGCAGCCGCGCCCGCCCTCGCCGGCCGCGCCGCATCGCCGCCTCCCGCCCCGGCGCGCCGCGCCGGATTCCGCCCGCCGCCGCCGCCGTGCCGTGCCCTATCTCGGGTCGCCCGGCCGCCTCCTCGGCGCCGCCTCCCTCGCCGCCGACCCGGCCTCTCCTCCTCCTCCTCGTCAGGCGAGCTCCGGCGCTACCGCCCGCCGTCGTCGCCCGATCTGGATCGGGCGGATCGTGGGTTGACTTTCTCTTCTTCCCCCCTCTAATTCTTCTAAGTTTTAACCTTGTGATTATTTTGTGGCATTTTCTCGTTGCATAACTTTGCATCTGTAGCTCCATTTTTGCGTATAATATATCAAAATGTTAGTCTCGAAGAGTAGATCATTTCATCTCATTGCATCATTTTCATTTGAGCTCATCTTGATGCCCGAAATGCTGTTAGAAGAGGGCTATGTGATGTTAGTTTACGTTTCTTAACAAAACTTGCACTTTTGTTATTTTGCCATGATTGATGTGTGCACCCTATGAATTTGAGTCCTACATGTGTTTTGTAATATGCCATGCCATCTTTCCAGGGTGTATGCCATGTATTTTTGTGACCTATGTGGTGACTAGCACAAGCATGCAAAGTAGGTGTCTGATGTTGCTGTTTTCAGCTCTGTTTAGTTGATATTTTGATGCCATGTTAACTTGATGCTACCGAGAGATCCATGCATATTTTGAGATACTTCATAAGGATGTTTTGTTCTACATGTCTTCCTCTATCCATCCATGCCCTTGTTTGCAATTATGGAGTGCCATAGCTTGAGTCAATCGAGCTCTACTTTTGCTATCAAATGTTTCTGGCAGATTGTTTACATGTTATTCAATTTTGCCAAGGTTGTTGTGGTTGATCCATGAATGCTATTACGTTGTTCTTGCCATGTATGTCTTCTATGCCATGTCTTCTTGATGTATGTATGCTTAGTTTATCATGAAAGGCTCTGTAGTGAGTGCTTTGAGCTCTCAAACATGCCTACTCGTTATCTGTTTTGACATGTCATGTTCTTTGAATCATTAACAAAACTTGCGATATTGACATGGGTGTTACTATATTTTATGATCCTTTTTGGCTTATGGTCAGTAAGGGACTTTTGTTCTATGCTTTGAGTACATTCAGTGCCATGCCATGTTTTGCTATTATAAGTTCCTGTAGCATGTAGTTTTCTTGCTCTGAACATTGCTACGATGCTGTTTTTGCCATGTCGCCTGATATTTTGTGCACTTTTGCCATGCTTGTTTGAACCTGTTATGATGTGATTTAGCCATAGCTCAGTGTTCATTTTGTCAAGCATCTTGAGTATATCACTGCCATATACTTTGTTGAGTACGTTTGGGTGCAGTAGCTTAATTTATTGTTGCTTGCTAAGTGGCATCATCTGTTAATGGCAGATTTGTGCCATTCTTGTTTTGCTTGTCATTTGCAAACCGTGCATCCGATTCGGTGATCTTTATATCGATTTCAACGAAATCATCTCATCTTTCAGTGGCATACTTGGTTTGCCAAGTTGATGTCTGGTTCATCATTTCCCTTCGGAATGGCGCATCGCATTGCATATCAAATTTAGCATATCATGTCATGTATTGCATCATGTTGCTTGTGCATTGCACCGTGATTTATTATGGTTCCTTTGTTTGTGTTGTTGCTTTGGGTAGAGCGGGAGGCGAGTACATGAGCGAGGAACCTGTTGAAAGCAGCTTACGAGGATCAAGCTTTGACAACTCTGAGAACATTGCGAGCAAGATGACCATACCCTCGAAATCACTTCTATCTTTGCTATGCTAGTTGCTCGCTCTTTTGCTATGCCTATGCTGCGATGCCTACCACTTGCTATATCATGCCACCCATTTTGCCATGTCAACCCTAACCATCCTTTCCTAGCAAACCGTTGATTGGCTATGTTACCGCTTTGCTCAGCCCTCTTATAGCGTTGCTAGTTGCGGTGAAGCTGAAGTTTGTTCCTTGTTGGAACATGGAGATGTTGTTCCTTGTTGGAACATGTTTACTTGTTGGGGATATCACAATATTTATCTGCTATAATTAATGCATCTATATACTTGGTAAAGGGTGGAAGGCTCGGCCTTATGCAGTGTTTTGTTCCTCTTGCCACCTAGTTTCCGTCATACGGTGTTATGTTCCTTGATTTAGCGTTCCTTACGGTTGGGTGATTTATGGGACCCCCTTGACAGTTCGCTTTGAATAAGACTCGTCCGGCAAGGCCCAACATTGGTTTTACCATTTGCCACCTAAGCCTTTTCCCCGGGTTTTCGCGAGCCGAGGGTCATCTTTATTTTAACCCCGGACGGTGCTCCTTGAGTCTTGGCCCGAACAGGCGAACTGCGGGGGGCCTGCAGGCAACTCGAGGCTGGTTTTACTCGTGAGCTGACCTATCCGGTGTGCCTGAGAGCGAGATATGTGCAGCTCCTATCGGGATTTGTCGGCTGCATCGGGTGGCTTGCTGGTCTTGTTTTATTGCTGTCGAAATGTCTTGTAGTCCGGGATTCCGAGATTGATCGGGTCTTCCGGTAGAAGAATATCCTTAGTTGACCGTGAGAGCTTATAATGGGCTAAGTTGGGACACCCTGCGGTATTATCTTTCGAAAGCCGTGCCAGCGGTTATAGAGGCAGATGGGAATTTGTTAATGTCGGTTGTAGAAAACCGAAGTTGACCTCATTTAAAATACACATCAACGGCGTGTGTAATCGTGATGGTCTCTTCTCGGAGTCCGGAAGTGAACAGTGTTGGAGTTATGTCGGCGTAAGTAGTTCGGGATCACTTCTTGATGGCTACTAGCTTCACGACCGTGCTTTGCTCCTCTTCTCGCTCTCTTTTGCGATGTAGCCACCATATATGCTGAGTAAACACTGCAGCTCCACCTTACAACCTGTCCTTCCTTTAAGCTTAAATAGTCTTGATCTCGCGGGTGTGAGATTCTGAGTCCCGTGACTCACAGATTCTACCAAACAGTTGCGGTGCCGGCGATGCGGTCAGGTGGCCTTGAGAGAGCTCAAGTGGGAGTTCGATGAGGCGTGAGTCGTTACTATGTGTCTTTCACGATGATCGATAGTGGTGCCCGGTTGGGACGATTAGGGATCTGTGTAGCATTTGGGGTATCTTCTTTTATTTTGGTTCCGTGGTCGGACCTTGAGTGTACTACGAATGATGGATGTTTATTTATGTCTTGTGTGAAGTGGCGATTGTAAGCCAACTATGTATCTCTTTCCCTTATTTATTACATGGGTTGTGCGAAGATTACCTCACTTGCGACATTGCTTTCAATGCGGTTATGCCTCTAAGTCGTGCCTCGACCGTGGGAGATATATGCCGCATCGAAATTACAACAGCAATGGCGGTCGCGTCGCAACAAGAACAAAGCGCCGCGTGCGGTGATAATCTTGAAGATCTGACCGTCAATGCGGATTGAGCTCTAAACCGGTCAGCGGAAGAAGCCATTCAAAAGAAATACCCAGGGCCGTCAACTTGGACCGAATACTCGATCGCTTGCGCGGATACATGGCACCCGAAAAACCAGCCAATCACCACCAGGAGTTGTTGGGTGTTCAAACAAGCGAGCAAGTTAAGTGCGGACTCAATGACAAGGGGCTGCATAGCGATGGCGAGGAAGAGCCCGGCCGCCCGAACAATAGAGGCGAGAAGGGTTTTCCTACACAAGTGCGGATGGTGAACATGATATCGCAACCCACATACCCAAAGGGGGCGAGCGTGCACTAAGGGGCGTATATGCGATGGAGCGATCGCCCCAAAGTTCAACACATGGTCTTCTGCCCGATCACCTTTGATCGAAGGACCACCCACTAGCATTAAATCACGGCGGTTTCGCGCATTGGTTCTTGACCCAATTATTGGCCAGTTCACCTAACCAAAGTCACGATGGGCGGCGGCGGCAACTGAACCTGCTTTATCGGGATCGATGCGCAAAATGGGCATAGACCCTCAAGGATTAAACCTACAAAGGCGACCTTTAAAGGCGTCATACGGGTGTAGAGGCCAGTTGTATGGGCTCAGTTACACTCGAAGTGGTCTTGGATCCCGGATAACTTCGAAGTGAAGAGTTAATCTTGACATCGTCCCATTCATGGCGGCTATCATGCCACTGCTCGGACGAACCGCATTTGCAAAGTTCAATGCGGTGCCGCCTCGCATACCTCAAGCTCAAGATGCGGGCCCTCGAGGTAATCACGGTCAATGGAAACACGAGCGCTCTCTCGAGCGGAGGAGCACTGCAGCTGACCCCCTGGCGGAGGTACAAAGCAGCCTCTCACAGCAATTCTCGAGTCCGGCCACTAAGCGTCCGGACAACATCAAGCGCCGGGTAACCTACAACAAGACCGCTGTACGATTCAAGCAGCGTAGCAATCCGGCTAACCCAGCCCTCATGAAATTGCGAAGCTAGTATTCAGCGTACATAATTACGCTCTGGAGATACCATGGGCATATGGGGAGGGCAAGACCACGGACGCCAAGAATGCGGCTCGGCGGCACCGGGGCTCGATTGTGTCATTCTTTTTCTTTTTCCTTTTCTTCATTTTTCTTACTTTCAGGACTCCGTCTTTCGAAGTCTTGTCGGCACTAGAATCGCCCGAACTCACGATGCAACAGCTAGGGAAGCGAAAGCCACGTCAGTGTTGGTGGTCTCTATTCGAGCATTATACATGTTTTACATACCATCCGCAGCTTACCCACGGAGAGGACATGTTAGATAGTCCCATCCCTTGCTTATCGCACTATTTGTATCGTTCTGCTTTCATTGCAGTACCTTTTGAATAAACAATACATAGCTTTTGCTTATTATTGCACTACTTCCTTTATCTATACATATGTTCATTTCATGACATGTTGCAACCGTACACTTTAGTGCGGCCAATACACCGAGGGCTTAAGTATCCCAAAATTATGGTGTGATAAGTCGAACACTTTCACAAGTCGGCACCCGAACTTATAGCATTATATGATCGGCTCGAATCATGTCTTGGGTCAATAGTTGGGTTTGCGGCTCCGTGTTTTGGTACCTTACGTTCCGTTATATCGGCTAAGGTAGCACCGGAGAACCACTGCGATTGTGCCCAGTTGAGCTGGGTTGAGCACCTCGATGGAAAGCTAAAACTGACCGTCATGATAGAGGCGAGCGCTTCGCTATTTGAGAGGTTTTTCGGGTCCCTAAAGACTTATGCGCTTAGGCGAGGCCGTAATTGTCCGGCCAAAGGCGTGGATAGCGCCCAAACTCGGTCTTCGAATACTAGGGGCTTCGCGAAATTTAAAATTATAAATTCTATGGCTAAGTGAGAGTGTTCAAGCATTATAAGTCCGGTTGCCTTGTTCGTTGCGTTGGCGCCTCCTAGATGGACCCAAGAATGGGAACAAGAGTGCTCAAGTTTATCCGAACACCCCAGCACTTTCGTGGCATGGGGCTGAAACCAACGACTTGCCATCTCTCAAATTTGATAAGCGGCCGCCTGAAGGTAATATTTTAAATTAACAAGCGTTGCTTAGAGCATATGAACAAGTTTTCAGCGTCTGGGATAACAAATCGAGTCTATTCAAAATTACATCTTTGGAGCACTCATCCGCTATTCGGCGGGCACCCTTGAGGAGGCCCTCATAGTACATTTGGGCGTGCGATGCTCCTTGCCCTTGGTGGCCCGTCCGTCACAAGCTTCTCCGCATCCAGCTTGCCCGGTGCACTTTAGCACGGGCAAGGGCCAACAGACACCTTCAATGCAGGCGGAGGCGCTTGATGACTTCAATCCGTGGACAGGCGTCCACCAGCCGCCGCACTAAGCCAAAGTAGCTCGGGCATGGCTTCCAATGGCCACGGCCGAACTATAAGGCCCTTCATGGCCTGTTCGGCGACCTTGTGGAGCTCGACCAGCTGCTTCAGCTACTTCAGCTGGTAAGCAAGGGCACGGATGTCCGGCCTCGGCATCTTGAGACCGAACACCTTTTCCGTCGAGCTCCCTCCTTGGCGCGATAGAATCGGCGGCATCGGACACCTCTGGCAAATCTGCGAATGCTCTGGAGAGCTCGAATCCGGGTAAGTAATAGGTAATTCACTTTCACATGCTTGCTTTGCATAAAGAATGCCTTACCCCGCTATCTTCTTTATGATTCAATTTCTTGGAGGCTTTTGGGCCTCGGCCTTGCAACTTTGGCACTCTCAAGAGCGAAGCAAGCTCGGACTCTCGGGTCTTGAATCACGCTCCAAACTCTCGTGTTTTTCCACGAGCACAGGCTCTTGCCGTACCTCCGCCAGCTCGCCTCCCCTTCTCTCGCTCGTCGTTCATAGCCGCTTTGTTTTCGACCCGGACACGCCTCCTTGAGGTCGCCACCTCGTTAAGTGGCCCTGCAATACCCATGTTATTCCTGTTATTTTTTGCAGCGAAACCTTTCTATAAGGTATTTCTTTAATAAGGTATTACTTACCTTCCTTGTCCTCAAGCTGCTTCTTGGCGTGGCGAGCTCGTTCTCGGACCGCTCGAGGCTCTGCTTCAATGCATTGACCTCCAGCGATCGGTCTTGGCGAGTCGGTCGGCGCCTTTGCATTCCCATATTGACATACTTATGTTAGACTCCTGCGTATATCTTTTTAGATCCTTAGTCCGGCTTTTCTTTCCGAACACCGAACTAAGCATCGAGGGCTCTTGTCTATCGGTAATATTTTACATATTCTAAACTTACCTCAAAGCATGTTAGAAGGCTGAGTACAGGCTTGATCAGCCGCTCTTGGCGGACTGAACTGTCCGGATCACCGCACTCATAGCAGTGCGGTGCTCCTCCTCGATGGAGCGCTGTTAGCGCCTCCGATCGCTATCCGGTGCCTCGGTTTGACGGAGGACACGGCGTCTTCTTCTTGAAGGAACCGCTGGCGGACTTTGGAACTGCTGATGGTTCGGCATGGAGTCGGGCGAGTCGGGCTTAGAGCCCCTGAGGGTCTTGCCCCCAGCGCTGGAGTCGGGGAGGTTGCCTTGTGGCTCCTCCTGCGCCACCTCCTCTTGACCAAGCCCCTTGGGGCACCACCTCGGCGTCGTCCGCGGCGTGAGGCGAGGAGGTGGTCGAGGCAATACTCTCCATTTCCAGCGAGCCGAGGACCCGCTTCGATGAATCGGCGAACTTCGCCCTTGGGCGGGCTGCCTGATGTTCGACATTAGAGAACACTCTGCAATAATAAAAAAGCCATGGGTATCCGGACACTTACGATCTCGCCGAGGGCTTGGCCCTTGTTGGCCAATCCTCCTCGTCGTTGTCGGCGTTGGTGGAGAAGTCCGGAGGAAGGTTCTTCCTTCTTGGACCCTCCGGCCTCCCGGTTAGGCGGCCTTCCTTTCCTTTCCTCCCCGCTGAAGAAGCTTCCTTTTCCTCCTCCTCGTCCTCGGGAGAAGATTACGCTTGAATCGGCGGCACTGGCGTCGGGAACTCCTTGAGTTCCGTGGCCTCCTTCTTAGCCTTCTTCTCCGGCACCACATGGGGTGCGGAGCCAGCAACCCGTCAATCAGGCGTCCGCTGAGTCTTCGGTAAAGGCCGGACAGTTAATCTGTCCGGGCGTCTTCAACCGATCTGTCAAAGATTAGGGAGTTTTAGATCCCATAGAGTCAATCTATGAAAAAGAGTCCCATGAAGGGTAAAATAACTTACCTCGCCGGCTTGGCGCGTGAGCTGTATCCATAATCTTTGTTAGCGGATGCGGGGGCTTGGCGCCCTTGACAACACCGTCCGAGCATCTTCGTACATAGTGTCGAAGAGCGGCTCAAAACCGGTCTTGTGCGGATCGAACTCCCATAAATTAAAGGCCGTTGTTGGCATGGGAGAATCGGCGGATGAGCATCACACGGATTACGTCGACAAGCACGAGATTCTTGTCCACCAGGTTTGGACGCATGTTTGGAGTCCGGATAGCTCGTCGAATTCCCCACGTCGGGCCGTCTCTTTCCATGATGAGAGCCGTGTGGGAAGCCAGATCTGAATTCGGGGCGCCACCCATTGAGGTCGCGCGGCTCGGTGATGTAGAACCACCCGATTGCCACCTTTATTGTCTCCACAAAAGCGCCCTCGAGCCATAGGACTTTGGCCATCTTGCCAACCATGGCGCCTCCGCACTCCGGCTTAGCGGCCGCCCACTACCTTGGCTGGCGTTGAAGATCTTCAGCCATAAGCGAAGTGGGACTAGATCTGAGAGGAAGGCCTGCTTTTGCGACGATGAAACGCCGAGATGTTGAGGATGAAATTCAGGGCCAGGTCGTGGAAGTCCAGGCCGTAGTAGAACATGAGCCCCGGACAAATGGGTGAAGTGGAAAACCTAGTCCTTGGAGGAAGTGGGGAGAAACACCACCCTCTCATGGGGCACAGGGGTTGGAAT
>JAHIAM010000767.1:0-25134 GCA_021605205.1 Aegilops longissima
ACCGGAGTGATTCGGAGAATCAAACATAGGCTTCAATATATCAATCTTTATGTCTCGACCATTTGAGACTCCTCGTCATGTCCGTGATCTCATCAGGACTCGAACAACCTTGGTACATCAATATCATATAAACTCATAATAAGCATCGCCGAAGCGTTAGCGTGCGGACCCTACGGGTTCGAGAACTATGAAGACATGACCGAGACACCTCTCGGTCAATAACCAATAAGCGGGACCTGGATGCCCATATTGGTTCCTACATATTCTCTGAAGATCTTTATCGGTCAGACCGCATAACAACATCGTTGTTCCCTTTGTCATCGGTATGTTACTTGCGAGATTCGATCGTCGGTATCAATACCTAGTTCAATCTAAATTCTTGGCAAGTCTCTTTTCTCGTTCATAATACATCATCTCACAACTAACACATTTAGTTGCAATGCTTGCAAGGCTTATGTGATGTGCATTACCGAGAGAAGCCGAGATACCTCTCAGAGCAATCGGAGTGACAAATCCTAATCTCGAAATATGCCAACCCAACATGTACCTTGGAGACACCTTAATGTACCTTTATAATCACCCGATTCGTTGTGGCGTTTGGTAGCACCAAAGTGTTCCTCGGGCAAGCAGGAGTTGCATAATCTCATAGTCATAGGAACATGTATAAGTCATGAAGAAAAGCACTAGCAACAAACTATACGATCAGGTGCTATGCTAATGGAATGGGTCATGTCAATCAGATCATTCAACCAATGATGTGATCATTAATCAAATAACAACTCCTTGTTCATGGTTAGGAAACATAACCATCTTTGATTAACGAGCTAGTCAAGTAGAGGCATACTAGTGACACTCTGTGGTTTATGTATTCACACATGTATTATGTTTCCGGTTAATACAATTCTAGCATGAATAATAAACATTTATCATGATATAAGAAATAAATAATAACTTTATTATTGCCTCTAGGGCATATTTCCTTGATCTCCACTTGCACTAGAGTCAATAATCTAGATCACATCACCATGTGATTAACATCGATAGTTCACATCATCATGTGATTAACACCCATAATTCACATCGCCATGTGACCAAGACCCAAAGGGTTTACTAGATTCAGTAATCTAGTTCACATCGCTATGTGATTAACACCCAAGAGTACTAAGGTGTGATCATGTTTTGCTTGTGAGATAATTTTAGTCAGCAGATTACATCACATTCGAGATAGTAAGTATTTACAAATTTCTATGTCTACAATGCTACTGCGGAGCTACTCTAGCTAATTGCTCCACTTTCAATATGTATCCAGATTGAGACTCGAGTCATCTAGATTAGTGTTAAAACTTGCATCGGCGTAACCTTTTCACGACAGACCTTTTCCACTTCCATAATAGAAACATATCCTTATTCTACTAAGGATAATTTTGACCGCTGTCCATTGATCTACTCCTAGATCTCTATTGCACTCCTTGCCAATCTTAGTGGTAGGGTATGCAATAGATCAGTACACAACATGACATACTTTATAGAACCTATGGCTGATGCAGGGAATGACTTTCATTCTCTTTCTATCTTACTGTGGTGGTAGGGTTTTGAGTCTTACTCAATCTCACACCTTGTAACACAGGCAAGAACTCTTTCTTTGACTGTTCCATTTTGAACTACTTCAAAATCTTGTCAAGGTATGTATTCATTGAAAAACTTATCAAGCGTCTTGATCTATCTCTATAGATCTTGATGCTCAATATATAACAGCTTCACGAGGTCTTTCTTTGAAAAACTCCTTTCAAATACTCCTTTATGCTTTGCAGAATAATTCTACATTATTTCCGATCAACAATATGTCATTCACATATACTTATCGAAATGCTGTAGTGCTCCCACTCACTTTCTTGTAAATACAGGCTTCTCCATAAGTCTGTATAAAACCATATCTTTGATCAACACATCAAAGCGTATATTCAACTCGAGATGCTTGCATCAGTCCATTGATGGATCATTGGAGCTTGCACATTTTGTTAGCTCCTTTAGGATTGACAAAAACTTCGGTTGTATCATATACAACTCTTCTTTAAAAATCTATTAAAGAATGTAGTTTTTACATCCATTTGCCAGATTTCATAAAATGTGGCAATTGCTAACATGATTCGACAGACTTAAGAATCGCTTCTGAGTTGAGAAAATCTC
Organism: Aegilops longissima; assembly: GCA_021605205.1. NCBI lineage: Eukaryota > Viridiplantae > Streptophyta > Magnoliopsida > Poales > Poaceae > Aegilops > Aegilops longissima. The sequence continues at coordinate 2,188 of JAHIAM010000767.1, forward strand.
ATTGTAGTCAACACCTTGAACTTGTCGAAAACCTTTTTGCGACAAGTCGAGCTTTATAGATAGTAACACTACTATCAGCATCTGTCTTCCTCTTGAAGATCCATTTATATAATATGGCTTGCCGATCATGAGCAACTCCATCAAAGTCCACACTTTGTTCTCATATATGGATCCCATCTCAGATTTCATGGTCTCAAACCATTTCGCGGAATCTGGGCTCATCATCGCTTCCTCATAGTTCGTAGGTTCATCATGGTCTAGTAACATGACTTCTAGAATAGGATTACCGTACCACTCTGTGCGGATCTTACTCTTGAAGACCTCACGAGGTTTGGTAACAACTTGATCTGAAGTTTCATGATCATCATCATTAACTTCCTCACTAATTGGTGTAGGAATCCTTGGAACTGATTCTGTGATGAACTACTTCCCAATAAGGGAGAAGGTACAATTACCTCATCAAGTTCTACTTTCCTCCACTCACTTCTTTCGAGAGAAACTTCTTCTCTAGAAAGGATCCATCTTAACAACAAATATCTTGCTTTCGGATCTGTGATAGAAGGTGTACCCAATAGTTACCTTTGGGTATTCTATGAAGCGCATTTCTCCGATTTGGGTTCGAGCTTATCGGTGAAAACTTTTCACATAAGCATCACAACTCAAACTTTAAGAAAGCGACAGCTTAGGTTCTTTGCTAAACCATAGTTCATACGGTGTCATCTCAGCGGTTTAGATGGTGTCCTATTAAGCGTGAATGCAAGCTGTCTTTAATGCATAACCCCAAAGCGATAGTGGTAAATCGGTAAATACATCATAGATCGCACCATATCAAAATAAAATGCAGTTCTGACGTTCGGACACACCATAATGTTGTGGTGTTCGGTGGCGTGAGCTGTGAAACTATTCCACATTGTTTTCATTGAAGACCAAACTTCGTAACTCAAATATTCATCTCCACGATCAGACCATGAAACTTTATTTTCTTGTTGCGATGATTTTCCACTTCACTCTGAAATTCTTTGAACCTTTCAACTATTTCAGACTTATGTTTCATCAAGTAGATATACCCATATCTACTCAAATCATCTTATGAAGGTCGAGAAAATAACGATACTTGCCACGAGCATCAACATTCATTGGATCGCATACATCGGTATGTATTATTTCCAATAAGTCGGTAGCTTGTTCCATTGTTCAGGAAGCGGAGTTTTAGTCATCTTGCCCAAAAGGCGCGGTTACGCAAGCATCAAATGATTCATAATCAAGTGATTCCAAAGTCCATCGCATGGAGTTTTCTTCATAAACTTTACACCAATATGACCTAAGCGGCGATTGCCACAAATAAGTTGCACTATCATTATTAACTTTGCATCTTTTGGTTTCAATATTATGAATATGTGTATCACTATGATCGAGATCCAATGAACCATTTTCATTGGGTGTGTAACCATATAAGGTTTTATTCATGTAAGCAGAACAACAATTTATTCTCTTGCTTAAATGAATAACCGTATTGCAATAAACATGATCAAATCATATTTATGCTCAACACCAAATAACACTTATTTAGGTTCCACACTAATCCCGAAAGTATAGGGAGTGTGCGATGATGATCATATCAATCTTGGAACTACTTCCAACACTCATCGTCACTTCCCTTCAACTAGTCTCTGTTTATACGTAACTCCTGTTTGAGTTACTAATCTTAGCAACGAGCAGTATCAAATACTCAGGGGCCACTATAAACACTAGTAAGGCACACATCAATAACCTGTATATCAAATATAACCTTGTTCACTTTGCCATCCTTCTTATCCACCAAATATTGGGGTAGTTACGCTTCCGATGACCAGTTCCATTGCAGCAAAAGTACTCGAGTCTCGAGCTTAGGTCTAGACTTGGGCTTCTTCACTCGAGCAACAACTTGCTTGCCGTTCCTTTTGAAGTTCCTTCTTCCCTTTGCCAATTTCCTTGAGACTAGTGGTCTTGTCAACCATCAACACTTGATGTTTTCTTGATTTCTACCTTCGCCGATTTTAGCATCGCGAAAGAGCTCGAAATCTTTTCGTCATCCCTTGCATACTATAGTTCATCACGAAGTTCTACTAACTTAGTGATGGTGACTAGAAAATTCTGTCAATCACTATCTTATCTGGAAGATTAACTCCACTTGATTCAGCGATTGAAGTACTCGGACAATCTGAGCACATGCTCACTAGTTGAGCGATTCTCCTCCATCTTTTAGCTATAGAACTTGTTGGAACTTCATATCTCTCAACTCGGGTATTTGCTTGAAATATTAACTTCAATTCCTGGAACATCACATATGGTCCATGGCGTTCAAAACGTCTTTGAAGTCGATTCTAAGCCGTTAAGCATGGTGCACTAAACTATCAAGTAGTCATCATATTGAGCTAATAAGCGTTCATAACGTGCGCACTGCTCCTGCAAATAGGTCTGTCACCTAGCGGTGCATTAAGGACATAATTCTTCTGCAGCAAATGAGGATAAACCTCGGATCACGGATCCAATCCGCATAATTGCTACTAACATTTTTCAATACAATTTTCTCTAGGAACACATATAAAAACATAGGGAAGCAACAACGCGAGCTATTGATCTACAACATAATTTGCAAAATACTACGGGACTAAGTTCATGATAAATTAAAGTTCAATTAATCATATTACTTAAGAACTCCCACTTAGAAAAATATCCCTCAATTCTCTAAGTGATTGCGTGATCCACATCAACTACACCATGACCGATCATCACGTGTGATGGAGTAGTTTCAATGGTGAACATCAATATGTTGATCATATCTACTATATGATTCACGCTCGACCTTCGATCTCCGTGTTCGAGGTCATATCTTATATGCATAGCTCGTCAAGTATAACCTGAGTATTCTGCGTGTGCAACTGTTTTGCACCGTTGTATTTGAACGTAGAGCCTATCACACCCGATCATCACGTGGTGTCTCGGCCACGAAGAACTTTACATAGCGGTGCATACTCGGGGAGAACACTTCTTGATAATTTAGTAAGGGATCATCTTATAATGCTACCGTCAATCAAAGCAAGATAAGATGCATAAAGGATTAACATCACATGCAATCAATATAAGTGATATGATATGGCCATCATCATTTTGTGCTTGTGATCTCCATCTCGAAGCACCGTCATGATCACCATCGTCACCAGTGCGACACCTTGATCTCCATCGTAGCATCGTTGTCGTCTAGCCAACTATTGCTTCTCGACTATCGCTCTGCTTAGTGATAAAGTAAAGCAATTACATGGCGTTGCATTTCATACAATAAGCGACAACCATATGGCTCCTGCCGATTGCCGATAACCGGTTACAAAACATGATCATCTCATACAATAAAGCATAGCATCACGTCTTGACCATATCACATCACAACATGCCTGCAAAAACAAGTTAGGCGTCTTCTACTTTGTTGTTGCAAGTTTTACGTGGCTGCTATGGGCTGAGCAAGAACCGTTCTTACCTCGCATCAAAACCACAGCGATACTTCGTCAAATAGACTCCGTTTAACCTTCTCAAGGACGGGCGTAGCCTTTTCAGTTCAACTAAAGTGAGAGAGGCAGACACCCATGGTCACCTTTAAGCAGCGAGTGCTCACGGCGGTGAAACCAGTCTCGCGTAAGCGTCTGGCGTAATGTCGGTCGGGCGCTTCATCTCACAATACCGCTGAACCAAAGTATGACATGCTGGTAGGCAGTATGACTTATATAATCCACAACTCACTTGTGTTCTACTCGTGCACATGACATCAACGCATAAAACCAGGCTCGGATGCCCTTTGTTGGGGAGCGTAGTAATTTCAAAAATTTTCCTACGATCACGCAAGACCATGGTGATGGCATAGCGAGAGGAAGAGTGTCCGTCCACGTACCCTCGTAGACCAAAGCGGGCGTTATAACAACGCGGTTGATGTAGTAAATGCGTCTTCACGACCCGACCGATCCAAGCACCGAGCGTCACGGCACCTCCGAGTTCGCACGCGTTCAGCTCGATGGCGATCCCGGACTCCGATCCAGCAAAGTGTCGGGGATGAGTTCCGTCAACCTGACGGCGTGGTAGCGATGATGATGCTCCACCGGCGCGGGCTTCGCTAAGCTCATGACGATATGACTTCTCCAGCAGAGGCTTCACCTAAGCTCATGACGATATGACCGAGGTGGAATATGGTGGAAGGGGCACCGCTGCAGCTAAGGAAAGATCCGTAGATCAACTTGTGTGTCATGGGGTGCCCTCTGCCCTGTATATAAAGGAGGGAAGGGGAGGGGCTGGCCGGCCACCTATGGCTGCGCTGGGGTCCTACTCCCACGGGGTGAGATTCCCCAATCCTAGTCCAACTAGGGTTTGACCAAGGGAGAGGGAGAGAGCACCCTTCTCCTAATCCTAATAGGACTAGGGAAGGGGAAGGCTGCGTGACATATGGCCCCTTTTCTCTTTCCCTTAAGGCCCATCAAGGCCCATTGACTCCCGGGAGGTTCGGTAACCCGGTACTCGTAAAATTCCCAATTTCACGGAGTGATTCGAGTCAAACATAGGCTTCAATATATCAATCTTTATGTCTCGACCATTTGAGACTCCTCGTCATGTCCGTGATCTCATCCGGGACTCGAACAACCGGTACATCAATATCATATAAACTCATAATAAGCATCGCCGAAGCGTTAAGCGTCACGGACCCTACGGGTTCGAGAACTATGTGAACATGACCGAGACACCTCTCGGTCAATAACCAATAAGCGGGACCTGGATGCCCATATTGGTTCCTACATATTCTCTGAAGATCTTTATCGGTCAGACCGCATAACAACATCGTTGTTCCTTTGTCATCGGTATGTTACTTGCCGAGATTCGATCGTCGGTATCAATACCTCGTTCAATCTCGTTCTTGGCAAGTCTCTTTTCTCGTTCCGTAATACATCATCTCACAACTAACACATTTAGTTGCAATGCTTACAAGGCTTATGTGATGTGTATTACCGAGAGGGCCGAGAGATACCTCTCCAGCAATCGGAGTGACAAATCCTAATCTCGAAATATACCAACCCAACATGTACCTTCGGAGACACTGTAATGTACCTTTATAATCACCCGATTCGTTGTGGCGTTTGGTAGCACCAAAAGTGTTCCTCGGGCAAGCGGAGTTGCATAATCTCATAGTCATAGGAACATGTATAAGTCATGAAGAAAAGCACTAGCAACAAACAATACGATCGGTGCTATGCTAATGGAATGGGTCATGTCAATCAGATCATTCAACCAATGATGTGATCCCATTAATCAAATAACAACTCCTTGTTCATGGTTAGGAAACATAACCATCTTTGATTAACGAGCTAGTCAAGTAGAGGCATACTAGTGACACTCTGTAGGTTTATGTATTCACACATGTATTATGTTTCCGGTTAATACAATTCTAGCATGAATAATAAACATTTATCATGATATAAGGAAATAAATAATAACTTTATTATTGCCTCTAGGGCATATTTCCTTCATGATACACATGTTCATGCCAAAAGATATAAGATAGTAATGATAGTACCACCTACTTGTGGCCTTTGCCATGTAAGTCATATTGGTATAAAACACATGAAGAAGCTCCATGTTGATGGATCTTTGGACTCACTCATTTCTGAAAAGATTGAGACATGTGAACCATATGCATTGGTATATCGCATGAAGAAACTCCATGCAGATGGACCGTTTGGACTCACTTGATTTTGAATCACTTGAGATATGCAAATCATACCACATGGGCAAGATGATGAAAGCTTGGTTTCGATAAAATGGAACAAGAAAGCAACTTGTTGGAAGTAACACATTTTGATGTGTGCAGTCCAATGAGTCTTTGAGGCGCTGTGATGGATATCGTTATACTCTTACTTCACGGATGATTTGAGTGAATCTTGAGCATATTTACTTGATGAAACACAAGTCTGAATTATTGAATGGTTCAAGTAATTTCAGAGTGAAGTTGAATATCGTCGTGACAAGAGGATAAAATATCTATGATATGATCATAGAGATGAATATCTGAGTTCTGAGTTTGGTACACAATTGAGACATTGTGGAAATTGTTTCACGACTAGTACCGCTTTGGAACACCATAGTGTGATGGTGTGTCCGAACATCATAACTGCACCCTATTGGATATGATGCATATCATGATGTCTCTTATCGAATTACCACTATCGTTCATGGGTTAGGCATTAGAGACAACCGCACTCACTTTAAATAGGGCACCACGTAATTCGATGAGATGACACCGTATGAACTATGGTTTAGAGAAACCTAAGCTGTTGTTTCTTAAAGGTTTGGGGTCACAGCTTATATGAAAAGGTTTGAGGTTGATAAGCTCGAACCCAGCGGATAACTACATCTTCATAGGTCACCCAAAACAGTTGGGTATACCTCCTGTCTCGGATCCGAAAGCAATAGGGATTGTTTCTAGAATCGGGTCCTTTCTCGAGAAAGGTTTCTCTCGAAAGAATTGAGTGGGAGGATGGTGGAGACTTGATGAGGTTATTGAACCATCACTTCAACTAGTGTGTAGCAAGGCACGGAATTGTTCTGTGGCACCTACACAATTGAAGTGGAAGCTTATGATAGTGATCATGAGACTTGGATCAAGTCACTCCCAAACCTCGTGGGGCGACAAGGATGTGTACTACTTGAGGTGATCGTAAATCCTGTCTTGGAAGTCATGTTGCTAGACAACAATGAACCTACGAGCTATGGAGAAGCGATGGTGGGCCCAGTTCGATGAATGGCTCGAGGCCATATAATCCGAGAGAGGATCCATATATGAAAACAAAGTGTAGACTTTGGAAGAACTACTTGATGGTCATAAGACTGTTAGGTACATATGGATTTCAAAGGAAGGCGGACAATGATGGTAAATGTCACCATTAAGAAAGCTCGACTTGTCAGTAAAATGTTTTCCGACAAGTTCAAGGAGTTGACTGCGATGAGACTTTCTCACTCGTAGCGATGCTAAGAGTCTGTTGGAATTATGTTAGCGATTACTGCATTATTTATGAAATTGTGCAGATAGGATGTCAAAACATTGTTTCCTCGATGATTTTCTTGAGGAAAGGTTGTATGTGATACAGCCAGAAGGTTTTGTCAATCTGAAAGATGCTAATAAGTATGCAAAGCACCAGCAATCCTCACGAGAATTTGGAGTAAGCATCTCGGAGTTGGAATGAACACTTTGATGAGTTGATCAAAGATTTTGGGTTTATACAAAGTTTATGAAAACTTGTATTTCCAAAAGAAGTGAGTGGGAGCACTATAAATTTCGATGAGTATATGTTGTTGACATATTGTTTATCGGAAATGATGTAGAATTCTGGAAGGCATATAGGGTTGTTTGAAAAGTGATTTTCAATGAAAACCTGGATTAAGCTACTTAAACATTGAGCATCAAGATCTATAAGGATAGATCAAAATCGCTTAATAGTACTTTCAAATGAATACATACGTGACAAGTTTTGAAGGAATTCAAAATAGATCAGCAAAGAAGGAGTTCTTGGCTGTATTACACGTGTGAGTATTGAGTAAGACTCAAGACCGACCACAGCAGAATAGAGAGAAAGGGCGAAGGTCGTCCCTATGTGAACATAGGCTCTAAAGTATGCTATGTTGTACCGCACCTAAAGTGTGCCTTGCCATGAGTCGATCAAGGGGTACAAGAGTGATCAGGGAATGGATCACGGGACAACGGTCAAGTTATCCTCGATAACTAGTGGAATAAGGAATTTTCTCGATTATGGAAGTGGAAAAGAGTTAGGTAAATAAAGGTTACGCCGATGCAAACTTTGACACTGATCCAGATATACTAAGTAGTAAATTGGATTCGTATAGTAGAACAGTTATTTGGAATAGTTCCAAATAGGCGTAATAGCTGCATCTAGGAGATGACATAGAGATTTGTAAAAGCACACACGGATCTGAAAGGTTGAGACTAGTTGACTATAACATCTCTCACAAGCATAACATGATCAAACCAAAAACTCATTGAGTGTTAATCACATAGTAATGTGAACTAGATTATTGACTCTAGTAAACTCTTTGGGTGTTAGTCACATGGGGATGTGACCTTGGGTGTTGGAATCATTGCAATCACATATCGATGTGAACTGGATTATTGACTCTAGTGCAAGTGGGAGACTGTTGGAAATATGCCCTAGAGGCAATAATAAATTGATTATTATTATATTTCCTTGTTCATGATAATCGTTTATTATCCATGCTAGAATTGTATTGATAGGAAACTCAGATACATGTGTGGATACATAGACAACACCATGTCCTAGTAAGCCTCTAGTTGACTAGCTCGTTGATCAATAGATGGTTACGGTTTTCGACCATGGACATTGGATGTCATTGATAACGAGATCACATCATTAGGAGAATGATGTGATGGACAAGAACAATCCTAAGCCTAGCACAAGATCATGTAGTTAGTATGCTAAAGCTTTTCTAATGTCAAGTATCATTTCCTTAGACCATGAGATTGTGCAACTCCGGATACCGTAGGAATGCTTTGGGTGTGCCAAGCGTCCTGGCAATGGCGGGTGGCTATAAAGGTACACTACTGGTATCTCTGAAAGTGTCATTGGGTTGCACGAATCGAGGCTGGGATTTGTCACTCCGTGTAAGCGGAGAGGTATCTCTGGGCCCTTTCGGTAGGACATCATCATAATGTGCACAATGTGATCAAGGAGTTGATCACGGGATGATGTGTTCTGGGCGAGTAAAGAGACTTGCGATGCGAGATTGAACAAGGTATCGAGATACCGGCGATCGAATCTCGGGCAAGTTCAATACCGCTAGACAAAGGGAATTGTATACGGGATTGATTAAGTCCTTGACATCGTGGTTCATCCGATGAGATCATCGTGGAACATGTAGGAGCCAACATGGGTATCCAGATCCGCTGTTGGTTATTGACGGGAGAAACGTCTCGGTCATATACGCATGTCTCCGAACCCGTAGGAGTCTACACATAAGGTTCGGTGGCGCTAGGGTTATAGAGATATTAGTATCGGTAACCCGAAAGTTGTTGAGTCCGGATGAGATCCCGGACGTCACGAGGAGTTCGGAATGGTCGGAGGTAAAGAATTATATATAGGAAGTCCTATTTGACCATCGGGACAAGTTTGGGGTCATCGGTATTGTCTGGGACCACCGGAGGTCCAGGGCCCACCGGGTGGGGCCACCTGCCCGGGGCCACATGGGCTGTGGGGGGTGCGCCTTGGCCTATGGGCCAAGGGCACCAACCCAAAGGCCCATGCGCCAAGAGATAGGAAAAAGGGAGAGTCCTAAAGGGAAGGCACCTCCGGGGTGCCTTGTGGAGATGGACTCCTCCCACCCTTAACCCACCCTTCCTTGGAGGAAGGGGCAAGGCTCACGCCTCCCCTCTCCATTGGCCCTATATATAGTGGGGAAAGGAGGAGCAAACCAATCTAAGGCCTGGCGCCTCCCTCTCCCTCCGTGACACATCTTCCTCCTCCCATGGCGCTTAAGCGAAGCCCTGTTGGAATCCGCTACTTCCACCACACGCCGTCGTGCTGCTGGATCTCCATCAACCTCTCCTCTTCCTTGCTGGATCAAGGCGTGGGAGGCGTCTCCGTTCGTCACGTGTGTTGAGCAGCGGAGGTGCCGTCCGTTCGGCACTAGGATCATCGGTGATTTGAATCACGGCGAGTGCGACTCCATCAACCCGTTCACTTGAGCGCTTCCGCTTAGCGATCTACAAGGGTATGTAGATGCACTCTTATTCCCTCGTTGCTGATTTCTCCATAGATAGATCTTGGTGGCGTAGGGAAAATTTTGAATTTCTGCTCGTTCCCCAACAGAAACTTCCCTCAATAAAATGGATACTTGATTAAGAAATCTGGTCCTTGAAGAAAAAGGGTGGGGCGGAAAACAAAAGGCAACTTAGGTCGGATGAAGCGAACACCGTTGAAAAAAGCTTAGAATTGATCTTGCGAATGTTGGAATGATCGGATCCACTTGAAGAAAGCGCGCGGTTGAGAAAGAATTGACATGACAAGCTCGGTGATCAAGAAGGATTAGTATTCACATAGCAATATGAGAACACCATTTAGGAAAGGTATGGAATCAACACTTGGCATTGAAGCAACTTGAATACCACAAGCGGAACAAAAGCAGAGGATTTGGCTTGAGAATAAGCGGAACAAATACATATGATAGAGATTTACCCAATCCCATATCATGCATCATCGTAAAGATATACTAGGAGCTACTTGAATTCCACCTATAAACTCCGAAACTTTACGGTTATGCAATCGGTGTTGGGGATCTGAGGACACAAAATATATCACCCAAACTAACAATACCTAGATCCAATTGTATCCATCCTTCAACACATAACCAAGAAACCTTGAAATCGTTTACCTCGACCTTGAAAAGCATCCGTTATATGAGTTATGGCAATACTCTCGAGCTCGCCCCAGTACTGGGTTATCGAGGTTATCTCACCAACAACTGTACAAAAGAGATTTCGATGTCGGCAAGGCTCAGGTATTCCAGAACTGCAATGATAAAATTGTGGCGACAACACCTCGGGCTCAACTCCCGGGACACTGCCACAACCCTAAATGACAGGAGGCACCAAGAACAATGTTCTCATCACAAAACCATCGAACGATTCCAAGATACCAGCGTGATCCTAAATTTTTTTTAGTGAAATTTGAGGAGAGGAGAGTCAAAACTCTCGTCGGGATGCCTCACCAGGAAGCGACGAAGGGGTGAGGTAAAAAAATCCTACTCTCCGATATATATAATCCTAAGACTCAAAGCGTTTTCCGTTCTAGACTCAACAACGCCAGACAAACAATCAGCGAGGGGCTCCTAAGTCGGGAAGGCTCGATTACCAACTTATTCGCCCTCGATGCGGCTATATCTCCCGTGTCGAAGCACGACTTAGAAGCATAACGCATTGAAAGCAATGTCGCAAGTGAGGTAATCTTCACACAACCATGTAATACATAAGGGAAAGAGATACATAGTTGGCTTACAATCGCCACTTCACACAATACATGAGTAAAGCATTACATCATACTGAGATACAATCAAGGTCCGACTATGGAACCAAATATAAGAAGACTACCCCAAATGCTACACGGATCCCGATCGTCCCAAGCTGAGCTCCACTCTTGATCAAGCTGAAGCGAAACAACACAATGAACAAGATCTTGATCGAGCTCCTCCTTGAGCTCGGATCGTCACCTGCGGTTTCATCGGCACCGCAAACTGGTTTTGGAAGTATCTGTGAGTCACGGGGACTCGACAATCTCACACCGAGATCAAGACTATTTAAGCTTATTGGTAGGACAGAGTTGTGAGGTGGAGCTGCACAGCGACTAGCATATATGATGACTACATTCGCAAAAGAGGCGAGAAGCGAAGCAAAACGCGATGCGTGAAGCTAGTAGCGATCAAGAAGTGATCTGAAACTACTTACGTCAAACATAACTCCAACACCGTGTTCACTTCCCGGACTCCGCGAGAAGAGACCATCACAGTTACACACCTTGATTGATGTATTTTAATTAAAGGTCGACTTGGGTTTTCTACAACGGACATTAACAAATTCCCATCTGCCACATAACGCGAGCACGGCTTTGAAAGTTCAAACCTGCGGGGTGTCCCAACAACCCATGATAAGCTCTCGCGATCAGCGAAGGATATTCCTTCTCCCGGAAAAACCGATCAGTCTAAAATCCGGCTACAAGACATTTCGACAGCAATAAAACAAGACCAGCAAAGCCGCCGGATGTGCCGACAAATCTGATAGGAGCTGCACATATCTCGGTCTCGGGCACACTTTCGGATGAGCAGTCCATTACAACTAAAACCAGACCTCAAGTTGCCTTGAGGCGGCTACCAGGGCTCTAGTTAGGACCAGCACTTTCGAAGGAGCACTGGTCGAGGGGCTAAAATAAAGATGACCCTCGGGCTCCGGAAACCCAAGGGAAAAAGGGCATAGGTGAGGCAAATGGTAAAACCAATGTTGGGCCTTCTGGAAAAGTCTTATTCAAAGCGAGCTGTCAAGGGGTCCCATAAATCACCCCGACCGCGTTAGGGGCATAAAATCCGGGAACATAATACCGATATAGCGGAAACTAGGCGGTAAGAGTGGAACAAAACACCGGGCATAAGGCAGAGCCTTCCACCCTTTACCAAGTATATAGATGCATTAATTAAATAAGATATATTGTGATATCCCAACAAGTAAACATGTTCCAACAAGGAACAACATCTCCATGTTCAACAAGGAACAAACTTCATCTTCACCTTGTAACATCCCAAATTTTCAATTTGGAATGTTATACATTAGAGTCATCATGCATATCATATTTTCTCGCATTTTCCGATCCTAAAAAAATTTCACGCAACTCAAGGACCCTCGGGAGAAGTTGGAAGTTTCAAAATTTCATATTTGGGATCTCTCAAATTTTGAAATAGGATCATTTGGATTTATTTAAATTATCTTCATAAAGTTTTCCTATAAAAATATCTTGAGAGGGAATAATATGACTTTCCCAAACAATTAGGAAAAATGAAGATATTATAAATAAACCAAATTTGGTTTTGGAATTTATTTTGCTTAGGCAAAATGAGCATTTAAAATTTTTATGCATGTATATTGTTTTTAAAGTTCATTTTGTTAGACTCATTTTTAGGAGTCGGAGAAAAGTTGTTTTAATTAATTTGGAGTTAGTTTGATATTTATTTTATTTGTTTTGTTTTAAAGTTTATTAAAAAAGCCCCCACTGGACCGAGGCCCGGCCGGCCAGCCAGCCAGCCCGGCCCAGCCGCCTCCCGGCCCACCTCCCTCCCTCCGCTCCCGCGCCCGAGTCCCTTCGGGGCAGCAGCCCGCCCGCCCTTGAGTCCGCCCGCCCGACTCCTTGCCCCTCCCCAAGCCACCCGGCCGCCTCTCCCCCTCATAAATACCCCCCGGCCCTCTCTCCTCACCTCGCCCGCCGCCCGCCTCTCCCGACCCGAGCCGCCGCCGTCGCCTCAAGCCGCCGCCCGTCGCCCCTCGTCGCCCGGAGCCAGCCCGCCCGTCATGGGAACCCGCCTCGCCTCCCGACCCCGCTGAGCCCATGGGAGACCTCGCCGGACCTCGCCCGGCGAAGAGCCCGGAGGTAGCCGCCCCCCGCGCCCGATTCAGTTTTCTCCCGTGAACCGTCGGTTTTTTTAAAAAAATAGATGTTGGTTTTTTAAAAAAAACCTAGATTAGTTTATTTTTGGTTTTCTCATTTAGCAGACGTTCACGAACCGTTCGTTTGATGAACAGCGTTCGTTGGATTAGTTCTGTTATGAGCGTTAAGCTTTTTATCTCGTTAAATCGTTTTTCTTTTTAATCGGAATTAATCCGTTATTTTCTAATTTGATTTGGATCTGATTTTCAAAACTGTTTTATTTCTCGCTCGTTTATCGAATCGGGTGATTCAAGCGCACGGAGTTTAAATGTGAAACCGCCGTTCGACTACCCTACTTTCACAGAGTTTTGCCGCTGTGAAATTTTGACCTAATTTCAGATTGCTAAGCAGGGCGTTCTCTCTCGAGTTTCGACTTTCGGAGTTTATTTTGATTGATTCTTTTCAACGAGGGTTCTTAAGTTGAACTTTCGGTTAGATCTTTTATTCGAGATTTCCTGTGCATTAGATGAGTACTTATTGTATGCTTGTTGTTTATGCGTTAGATCACCGGTCGCCGCTTGTTACTTGAATCTCTAGGACTCGCGGATCATCGGCAAGGCAAGTAACACTTTGATCATACCCTTCTACTACCAGTTTTATGCATTAGATCTATTCCTCAACACTTGCATGATTAGGATCTAATTAAATTGTGGGTTTGGGAAGTAGATTGAGGTAGTACCTATTACTGTTTTACTTATGAAACCTTGGGAGTTACTTCTCGTTTGCTTGTTCATGCCATGCTATGCTAGTAGGCGTGGATTGGGTGAGTGAATATCCATGACAGATGTGAGATTGTTTAATTAATGGTTTATCTAAGGTGGCAACCTAACACACATCTGGGTGGATTGAGGCACTGGTTTCTATCGAGGACTTGCTGTTTTTCTTGGACCGCCACCCGGGCTCTAAGGGATCATAAGATTATTCAAGCTGGAAACTTCCGTGTGCAGCCACAAGCCAATTATGGGCTCTGGCGTAGTTGACTAAGTCGTGCGAACTCTTACGGGTAGGCTAGCTGATGTAGGGGATGTAGGTTGGTGCGGTCTACCCACATGTAAGGTGCTAAGCGCCACGAAGACTATGTCTCGGTCATCCGTTTCTCAAACACCATGTAGTCACGAGAATCAAGCGGAAGCGATCGAGTCTTATGGGGAAAAGTCATAAACCTCTGCGAGTGTATAAACTAATCATGATTAGCCGTGTCCCGGTTATGGACGATTTGAGTATCCGGTATTTGATTATCATGTGAATCTCAACATGTTACTTTTAAATAAAAGATATTGGGTTTTGATGAGTACTTTTTAATTGGGATTGAGGATCTTGTCAACCATCTTCAATGTTTAACAACCACCATGATAGTTAAATAAAATTATTCCTTTGATGTAGGGAAAAATCAGCTTTATGCAAATGTAACGTAGAGCCTTACCACCAGCCAAATATGCATGTAGTATAGGCTTATTCATTCATTGCTCTTTATGTGTTACATTGCCGGCATATTCCATGTCTTGACCCGTTTGAGCTGCAACTTTTCACGTTGCAGACTTTTGAACGACAGTAAGGTGTTAGGTCGTGGTTCTATACTCGGTGATGCCGTTGGAGTTGATGGACTCGCTTATCTTCCAAGCCTTCATTGTTATTATTAGATGGCCTTAAGCCATATTTGTATTCAGTTCCTTGTGGACAACGATGTAATAAGTGTGTGATTGCTACTCTGCTATAAATCCTTGAAATCTTGTGTGGTGTCGGCATTCTTGATCCGAGGATGACCTGAGAGCAGGCGCTAGATCCATTAGATGCAGTACGCTCTGAGAGAATGGTATCGAGCACTGCAGTGGTATGAGACACGACCACTAAGTTAAAGCCATAGATCACTCTCTCTTCCCATTTCTAACTCCTCATCTTTTCTACTCTCTTTAGGATGGCGGACGCGAAGATCAAGTACACCCAACGGATGAAGGCACACCTTTTGGATTTCACTTGAAGGAAGTTACTAAGTACACGAACATTGGACTACCAAGCTTCACGGAACTTTCAGCGCCACTCTGCTGAAGAGGGTATTTGGAAGATTCATGCTCACGTTCGGGAAGGACATTAGCCCCAATCACCAAGCCAATAGATAGTGTTTTGATTGCACCCACTTGGAGTGCAGGAAGAAGCATGGCAGCTCACATCACCATGGGGCGCATTGGAGAAGTCTATCAAGAAGATCTCAAGGACACCATCTACCAGATTTGCGGGCCTTGAGATGACAAGCTGGGACGTCGTCAACACCAAGAAGGATAGGTCCATTGCAGCATTCATCCGGGAGTTAAACCAGCACATTCGGCGCGGGAGAATCAAATGTGCAATGACATGTTGGAGTTCTGAGAAGAGCGAAGGAAAGGATCATCGAATTGGAAGGAGAACTAAAGACTACGCATAAGGACTACATGGGCGAGATCGTAGCTACGGCAAGACACAATAACGATCTTAAATGCGAGATCGAAGAACTCAAGAAGAAGTTGGCGCTCAGGAATGAAGACCGGTATGTCGAATACCCAATCGACTACATCAACATTGGCGACTCAGATTCGGATCCAAGTGAACCCGATTTTGAAGGCGAAGCTGGAGCGAGACATCATGGAGTCTTCCACGGTTCAAATTAGTAGAGTCCCCACATATTAGTAGTATTCCTCCATGTAAACCTTTATAGTACCGCACTTTTGCGATAGTTAGATCGTTGTAACCCTTGTTTGATTGAATGAAGTGAATTTTGTGTGATTTGCTCATGTGCATTTGGGTAGTGATTTCCCCTTAGACCTCATTCTATTCTACTTTCTCTCTTTTCTAAACCCTTGAGATGCCTCAGAGGCCGCGACCCGGATTCGTTTTCCGCGAGAGATCACCCAATTGATCCAGCAGCAGAATACCTGATTCAAACATTGGTGCGAGAACAACAACAACAACAACAACAACAACAACAACCCACCACCACCACCACTGCGGATCATCGATTTCGTTTCCTTAGGTGAACCGCGGTGTATTCCGATAACACCGAGCCAATTGTAGCAGATGGTGGCTCCATAAGATAGGAAGGAGCTGACCACTGCGGGATGCGAGATGGAGAAAGAGTAAAGTTTGCAGCACATCAGCTTGAAGGACCCGCAGCAGCATGGTGGGAGAATTTCACAACCACTTATCCGTGAACTTTGTCACATGGGACCGATTTGACAAGCTTTTCGCAGCCCATGTTTCAGGAGGAGCCATGGCCATGAAGAAGCGTGAGTTTACGTAACTTCGCCAAGGAGGAAGGACTGTTGGCGATATGTGGATGACTTTAGCAAACTAGCATGTTATGCCCCGGATGGCGTTACTACGATGCGACTAAGCGGAGAAGTTTCTAGAAGGACTGAATGATGAGTTCAGCATGCCGTTGATGGTAGCAAGTTTCAATAACTACCGGGAGTTAGTAGACCGAGCTCTCATGATTGAAGGAAAGCAGCAGCAAATAGAGAACCGCATAGCGGAAGTATGGACAAGGAAAGTATAACTCTGGAGCCCAGTGAAGCCTCGTTATACCCTAAATCAGAATTCAGTTTCAGCATACCCATGGAGGAGGTAATTCGCACAACCATAATGGCACCAAGAATGGGAGCAGGGAATGGAGGAAGCAGCAGACGAACCGCACCAACCCGTCTACACCATCCAAGGTAGACTGAGTCACATTACTTGCTTTAAGTGCATAAGGCTGGGCATTATGCAAATGGTATCGAAGGCGAATGGAAATGGCAATGGAAGCTCGGAAAGAAGCCCAACCCTTTCAGCAGGGGACAAGTGAACCACATTGATGTGGAGGAGGTTGAAGATCAGCCGGATCGATGTCGGTAAGTTTTTGGTTAAGTCATTTACTGCGGTTGTTCTTTTTGATCTTGGTGCATCGCATTCATACATATCAAGGGATTTGTGGATAAGTACGATTACCAACCCAAGCCCTTAGGTCACCCATGCTAGTAACCTCACGGAGCAGAGTACATGGCTAGTAAATGGTGTGATCATTGCCACTAAGTTGGACACTATGTTTTCCCTCGGACCTAATAGTTACGGAATCCCAAGGATTGGATGTGATATTAGGAATGGATTGGTTATCAAAGTATGGAGGAAACATAGATTGTACCACAAGGTCAATTTGCTCACCACACGGAAGGAAGAAGGATTAAGTATGTATCACGGCACGAGCGAGGAGAGCACAAGTTAATTGCTTAAGGGGTGATACGGGAAGAAGTACGATGGTGAAGGATTATCTGATGTATTTCGGAAGAGTTGCGGGGAATGCCGCGGATAGAGACATTGAGTTTTGATCGAGCTGTTGCGAACAGGCCCGATATCGAAGCGACCGTCTGGGATGCCCGCAAAGGATTTGGCAGAAATTAAGAAGCAGATTAAGGAACTATTGGATAAAGGTTTTATTAGTCCAAGTTCTTCACCTTGGGGATCACCCGTTTTGTTGGTGGAGAAGAAGGATGGATCGTTGAGAATGGTTGTTGATTATCGTGGATTGAATGAAGTAACAATCAAGAACAAGTACCCACTACCGATGATAAATGATCTGTTTGATCGCTTGCAAGGAGCCAAAGTGTTTTCCAAGATCGACTTGCGATCAGGGTACCATCGATTGAAGATTAGGAGCAAGACATACCCAAGACAGCATTTACCACAAGATATGGACTGTATGAGTATACCGTTATGTCATTTGGGTGACTAACGCACCAGCCTATTTCATGAACACGATGAACAAAGTGTTTATGGAGTTTTGGACAAGTTAAATCGTGGTGTTCATTGATGACATTTTGATTTTCTCGAAGAATGAAGAGGAACACAAGGAACATTTGAGATTGGTTTTGGGCGAGGAACACCGGTTGTATGCCAAGTTCAGCAAATGTGAATTCTGGTTAAAGGAAGTTGGATTTCTCGGACATGTTATATCCGGAGAAGGAATAGTAGTTGACCCCACAAAGGTTGAGACCGTAACCAAATGGGAAGCACCAGCGACAGTTGAGAGATTGAGTTTCCTTGGACTCGCGAGGATACTACGAAGATTCATTGAGAATTTCTCAAGGATTGCAAAGCCTATGACTGAATTGTTGAAGAAGGAAAACAAATTCATATGGATTTGAGGACTGTGAGGCAAGTTTTCAGGAGTTGAAGAAAAGATTGGTTACCTCACGGTTTGATATTGCGGATCAAACTAAGGATTATGAGGTGTATTGCGGCGCTTCACGTCGAGGACTTGGGCGAGTGCTTATGCAGGAAGGAAGAGTTGTTTCGTATGCTTCCGACAACTTAAGCCTCATGAGTTGAATTCGCCACTCATGATTTGGAGTTAGCAACCGTTGTGCATGCCTTGAAGGCGTGGAGACACTTTCTCATTGGAAATCATTGTGAAGTATATCACGGATCACAAGAGTTTGAAGTACATCTTCACCGGAAGAATTGAATCTCAGACAAAGGAGATGGTTAGAGCTAATCAAGGATTATGATATGAGATTGCATTATCACCCGGAAAGGCTAATGTCGTAGGCGCATTGAGCCGTAAAACCACGTCGATACCCTAATGATGGGAGTAATACCCAATGAGTTAGCGAGGACCTTGAGAGCTATGTTTGGAAATAGTTCGAGAGGCTATGTAGCAGCATTGGAGATTGATCGACAACGATGGAGAAAATCGAGAAGCCAAAAAGCGGATAAGGAAGTTGCCTCTATAAAGGAGAAAATGAGCAAAGGAAAAGCTAAAGGATTTCGTGAGGGCGAGCACGATACCCTATGGTTTGAAGACCGTGTTTATGTGCCCAATGACCCGAGATCGGAAGTTGATTTTACAAAAGCCCATGATTCACCCTATTCGATTCACCCGAAATACCAAGATGTATTTGGATTTGAAGAATATTTTACGGTGGACGGAATGAAGAAGGATATTGCGGAGTATGTAGCAGTTTACGGCGTATGAAAGTAAAAGCGGAACATCGAAGCCAGCGAGGATTATTACAACCATTGCCGATACCGAATGGAAGTGGGATAAACTAGGCATGGATTTGATCACAGGTTTGCCAAAGACCCGTTCGAGGATATGACTCGATTTGGGTCATAGTCGACCGTTTGACCAAGGTAGCCCATTTCATTCGATCAAGACTACCTATAGCGGTGCTAAGTTGGCAAAGATATACATGACCAGAATTGTGTGTTTACGGAATTCCAAGGAGCATTATGTCATCGACGAGAGGAACCCGGTTTACTTGAAATTTTGGAACGGTTACACGAAACATTGGGAACCCGATTGGAGTTCACACGACTTTCCACCCACAGACCGATGGACAAAGCTGAGAGAGTCAATCAGATTTTGGAAGACATCTTTGAGAGCTTGTGCACTAGATTATGGATCTAGTTGGGATGACAATTTGCCGTATGCAGAATTTTCCTACAATAACAGTTACCAAACCAGTTTAAAGATGGCACCTTCGAGGCCTTGTATGGAAGAAGGTCGAGGACCCGTTGTCATGGGGAATGGCGGAGATCGTCGGTTGTTTGGACCAGATTTGATTAAGGAGTCGAACAGAAAGTTAAGTTGATTGAGGCAGGCTCAAGGTAGCCCGGTCGAACAGAAGAGCTATGCCGATTCAAAGCGCCAAGCGATTGAGTACGAAGTTGGAGCAGTATATCTCGAGTATCCCGCCGAGGTAAGCGTTTTGGAGTTAAAGAAAGTTAGCACCCGTTTCGTTGGACCATATAAGATTTTGCAGCGCATGGGAGAAGTGGCGTATAAGTTGGAATTACGGAAGGACTGTCGGGAGTTCATGATGTATTCCATGTTTCTCATTGAAGAAATGTCACCCGAGAGATAGCAGAGTACCGTTAAGAGACACGGTGCCCTTTGGAGGCAATTCAGTTGAAGGATGACTTGACATATGAGGAAAAACCGGTTAAGATTCTCGATTATGCGGTGAGTTACCCATGACAAGGTTATCAAGTTTTGCAAAGTTCGGTGGAGCCACCACCTTTGAGGATGAAGCCACACAGGAAGAGAGGAAGTTTTGTAGGACCACCCTCACCTATTTTCTAGCCAACCCGAATCTCGAGGTGAGATTCATCTTAAGGGGTA
This sequence comes from Aegilops longissima, assembly GCA_021605205.1. Classification (NCBI taxonomy): domain Eukaryota; kingdom Viridiplantae; phylum Streptophyta; class Magnoliopsida; order Poales; family Poaceae; genus Aegilops; species Aegilops longissima. Next base: position 22,603 of record JAHIAM010000767.1, read on the forward strand.
GGTTTGTAACATCCCAAATTTTCAATTTGGAATGTTATACATTAGGTCATCATGCATATCATATTTTCTCGCATTTTCCGATCCTAAAAAAATTTCACGCAACTCAAGGACCCTCGGAGAAGTTGGAAGTTTCAAAATTTTCATATTTGGGATCTCTCAAATTTTGGAAATAGGATCATTTGGATTTATTTAAATTATCTTCATAAAGTTTTCCTATAAAAATATCTTGAGAGGAATAATATGACTTTCCCAAACAATTAGGAAAAATGAAGATATTATAAATAAACCAAATTTGGTTTTGGAGATTTATTTTGCTTAGGCAAAAATGAGCATTTAAAATTTTTATGCATGTATATTGTTTTAAAGTTCATTTTGTTAGACTCATTTTAGGAGTCGGAGAAAAGTTGTTTTAATTAATTTGGAGTTCGTTTGATATTTATTTTATTTGTTTTGTTTTAAAGTTTATTAAAAAACGCCCCCTGGACCGAGGCCAGCCCGCCCGGCCAGCCAGGCCCGGCCCAGCCGCCTCGGCCCACCTCCCCTCTCCCTCCGCTCCCGCGCCCGAGTCCCTTCGGGGGGGCCGGCCGCCCGCCTTGGAGTCCGCCCGCCCGACTCCTTGCCCCTCCCCAAGCCACCCGCGCCGCCTCTCCCCTCATAAATACCTCCCCGGCCCCTCTCTCCTCACCTCGCCCCCCGCCCGCCTCTCCCGACCCAGAGCGCCGCCGTGCCGCCTCAAGCCGCCCGCCGCCGTCGCCCCTCGTCGCCGGGGCCAGCGCCGCCGTCATGGGAACCCGCCGCCCTCGCCTCCAGACCCCTTGAGCCCCGGGAGACCTCGCGGACCTCGCCGTGAAGAGCCGCCGGAGGTAGCCGCCCTGCCCAGCGCCGATTGGTTTCTCCCGTGAACCGTCCGGTTTTTTAAAAAAATAGATGTTCGGTTTTTAAAAAAACCTAGATTAATTTTATTTTTGGTTTTCTCATTTAGCAGACGTTCACGAACCGTTCGTTTCGATGAAACAGCGTTCGTTGGATTAGATTACATTATGAGCGTTAAGCTTTTTATCTCGTTCGTCGTTTTCTTTTTAATCGGAATTAATCCGTTATTTTTCTAATTTGATTTGAGATCTGATTTTCAAAACTGTTTTATTTCTCGCTCGTTTATCGAATCGGGTGATTCAAGCGCTGGAGTTTAAATGTGAAAACGCCGTTCGACTACCCTACTTTCACGAGTTTTGCCACTGTGAAATTTTGACCTAATTTCAGATTGCTAAGCAAGGCGTTCTCTCTCGAGTTTCGACTTTCGGAGTTTATTTTGATTCGATTCTTTTTCAACCAGGGTTCTTAAGTTGAACTATCTGGTTAGATCTTTTATTCGAGATTTCCCTGTGCATTAGATGAGTACTTATTGTATGCTTGTTGTTTGTGCGTTAGATCACCGGTCGCCGCTTGTTACTTGAATCTCTAGGACTCGCGGATCATCGACAAGGCAAGTAACACTTTGATCATACCCTTCTACTACCCAGTTTTATGCATTAGATCTATTCCTCAACACTTGCATGATTAGGATCTAATTAAATTGTGGGTTTGGGAAGTAGATTGAGTAGTACCTATTACTGTTTTACTTATGAAACCTTGGGAGTTACTTCTCGTTTGCTTGTTCATGCCATGCTATGCTAGTAGGCGTGGATTGGGTAAGTGAATATCCATGACAGATGTGAGATTGTTTAATTAATGGTTTATCTAAGGTGGCAACCTAACACACATCTGGGTGGATTGAGGCACTGGTTTCTATCGAGGACTTACTGTTTTCTTGGACCGCCACCCGGGCTCTAAGGGATCATAAGATTATTCAAGCTGGAAACTTCCGTGTGCAGCCGCAAGCCAATTATGGGCTCTGGCGTAGTTGACTAAGTCGTGCGAACTCTTACGGGTAGGCTAGCTGATGTAGGGGATGTAGGTTGATACGGTCTACCCACATGTAAGGTGATAAGCGCTTACGAAGACTATGTCTCGGTCATCCGTTTCTCAAACACCATGTAGTCACGAGAATCAAGCGGAGGCGATCGAGTCTTGTGGGGAAAAGTCATAAACCTCTGCGAGTGTATAAACTAATCATGATTAGCCGTGTCCCCGGTTATGGACGATTTGAGTATCCGGTATTTGATTATCATGTGAATCTCAACATGTTACTTTTAAATAAAAGATATTGGGTTTTTGATGAGTACTTTTTAATTGGGATTGAGGATGCTGTCAACCATCTTCAATGTGTAACAACCACCATGATAGTTAAATAAAATTATTCCTTTGATGTAGGGAAAAATCAGCTTTATGCAAATGTAACCGTAGAGCCTTACCACCAGCCAAATATGCATGTAGTATAGGCTTATTCATTCATTGCTCTTTATGTGTTACATTGCGGCATATTCCATGTCTGACCCGTTTTGAGCTGCAACTTTTCACGTTGCAGACTTTTGAACGACAGTAAGGTGTTAGGTCGTGGTTCTATACTCGGTGATGCCGTTGGAGTTGATGGAC